>MCJB01048953.1:154813-297017 GCA_002018475.1 Nicotiana obtusifolia
GGGGGGGGGGGGGGGGTTGGGGGGAGAGGCAAAAGTTAGAAAGCGAAATTTTATAAAATAATCATATCAGATGAGCAAACTTTTGACAGCAAGATCAGAAAGAAATATAAGTAGCTTATAGAGCAACAAACATAAGAATGTTTGGCAAAGAAAAAGATATCTAAACCTAGATTAAACCTGAGATCACAGGAATAAAGCAATCCCAAGGAGGGAATTTAACTAGACAGCACACAAGGGATGCTGGCATGAGAAACAAGATCTTTTTTTTCGATAATGAGAAACAAGAATCCATTTCAAGGGTTGCTTATTATATTCATGGAGTTGCCCCAAAATCTTGTCAGACATTAATAGGAAAAGGAAGATAACTAATCCATTTAAATCAAAGAACCATGTGACAGATAAAGAACATTTCTTTCATTTTCTAACCGAACAGTTAGAATCATTTTCAGAAAGCACCCGTGCATCACTGAATTATGACCGCCTTTTCAAGGGAAACAAGCTGAACCTATTGATTATCATGGAGCACATGTGTTACAGGTGAAAGGATGATTTGTCCATGGATTTTTGTTGAGTATAGCCACTGTATTCAATAGGTCAAGGGTGATTTTCTCCAGTCTCACCTCATTGGGTACTCACTAATGGTAAATAATCACTTCAAAGCCCTCGGTCTGGGGGTTTTATGGTTACTATGGACAAAATAGCATCAGGAGCTAATGTTGCATATTGTGTTGCCATTTAGACGATTAGGCCAGAACAGAGGGCATAATAGTCCTCTAGCCTCTTCCTTCACGTTACAAAGTTTGATGGTTGTGCGGAATTGTAGCATAACAATTTTTCTCCAGTATCACCTCATTGGGTACTCATTAATGGCACTTTAAAGCCCTCTGACTGGGGGTTTATGTGTATTATGGACAAAATAGCATCAGGAGACAATGTTGTATATCGTATTGCCATTTAGACAATTAGGCCAGATCCGAGGGAATAATAGTCCTCTAGCCTCTTACTTCAGGTAACTAAGTTTGATGGTAGTATAGTAACTGACGAAGATGATCATAAAGAACCTAGCAGCCCACCAATCATTATCTCATGACAATACGAGCAAAAAGAAAGAAACAACTACGGCTCAATCCCAAGCTAGTTGGGATCAGCTATAAGAATCCTCAATATCTTAAATGCTCTGTTTGGGAAAGAAAAACCAAATAAAATCGCAACACGAATGTAAAATCATACACATAATTAACTCTCACTTACAGAGCAAAGCTCAACAAGTATGCAACCTATACTCCACATATCACAGGGATAGTTCCATCCAAGACCTATAAAAACAGCATAAAACAAACTAAAAGACTGGCAAGCAACTAAAAGATGCAAATCTGAAATGAGATAGTGGCTACCTAAAATAACCTCTGGAGCACGGTAATGACGTGTAGACACCACATAAGTATGATCCTGATGTTCAAACGTAGTACTGCCGAAGTCAATGAGCTTAATAGCACTTGACTTTGGTACATTCTTGAAGTAAGAACCATCTTTTGGAGGTCGCAGCAGGAACTTCATAGCAAGAGCGGGAAAGTGACATCAGAAGTAAAGACTTTTCACGTTGCAGAAAGGGCAGAAATAAGAAAACAATCACAATCTAGACTATATGCCATTTCAAAAACAAAAAACATGCTATGTTATACGTTCTCTGTGCTAGATTCTTGTTTCTACTTCCTAACCAACCAACTAGATGGAACCATTGGTAAGTTTTACAAAACATACAAATGCAGCTCATATGAAAATATTGAGAAGAAGAAAGAAGAACAAAAATGAACTTGCTCGATCTCCTGTTTCAGAGTTAAAACAAGAAAAACAGACAAAGCAGAGAATATGTTACTTCAAAATACATAAAAATAAAGTTCCACAAACATTAGTTTAGTTTCACAAATATTTTTTATACTAGGGAAATCCCTTCCCCAAAAGGATTGACAACTGCCCACACCCTCAAATAAAGTATTTCTACTTTCTTTTGCGGGTTATCCCAAAAGAATAACACTCTCTTAAAAGATCAACATTTTCTCCATACTCTTTAATACTTTTCAATGTCTCAAAAAAGGTTAAAGGCACCCACTTAATGGCACTCACTGATTAGAATGTAATAAACCTCAAATCTTACATTAACGAGGGTGCTCCTAGTAAAAATATGAAAATTGGAACGAATACTAAAATGTCCATTTACCTCCCCACTTCATATTTAATACTATGCTTTACTTTGACAAACTGGATTGATCAAGCTGGTGCATAAAATATGTATCATTTATTCATGTCATGAAGTTGGGCGACTAGGGAGAGCAACAGATTACTGTTTAATCTGTTTTAGATGGTGATGAGCACAGAAAAGTCAGAGAGGCTTGATTAATTTTTCACCCTTTGTTCTTATTCCCTCATCCTAAATGGATGACTTTTTTTTAAATATTATATCTAAATGGATGACTTAGCTTACTTATTCCGTAGAAGCTGACATCAGAATATTGGCCTTTTATCTGCATCTTCCCCCTAATGCTATGACGTTGACACAATCTGGTTGGCGGCATTTTCTAATTCAAAACAACTAGGCTAAGAGTAAAAGCTTTCAGTTTAGCAGACTAGATAAGAGTCAGGCCTGTAAAAAGCAAAGTGACAAAATGTAACATCAAAATCAAGACAATAGGTTGTCAAGAACTCCAAATGGGAAGGCATAGCATGCTCAAATATTCAGGATAGAGTATGCAGAGACTGTGCAGGCTATTTGGTTGGAAAGAAATCAAAGAATTTTTGAAAAGGTGAGCAGAGAGCTGGATAGCATTGCTAGAAGTGTTGCCTGTATTTGCAATGTCACTACTGCTGGATTCAGGACTTTGCTACAGTCATATTCTTTCTAGTTTCTTGTTTTTTAGTTTTGAGTTTATTTGTTTTCTAGTAAGACCTATGCCTAGTCAGAGAAATAGGAGAAACCCTCCTTATGCGGTGTGCTCCATAGTATCTAGACAAGGACATAGAGATTTTGTTTGCTGTTAATGTCTTTCTTTTTTGAAAGCTGTTTGTGTTTGGCTAAAGCTTTGCTTTGTAATTCTCTACTTTGGTGATTAACAAAATTGTTTAATTACCCAAAAAAAAAATCAAGACAATAGGATTCGAAATCTTTTTACAAGAGGTGGAGTTCTTTGAGAAGGAAAAATCTTGTATTAAAGGAAATGCTCTATTCACCGAAAACAGGAGGAGTTAGAAATATAACTTGAGATCATAGAGACGCAGTAAAACTGGTATTGCATCTTAGGAGTTTTAGCATAATTACAAAATAAAAATCACGATATCCAGTCTGAAATGGAGAAAATCCATTGCTAAAATCTCTCCCTCCTCCGTCCCTCCCTCCCTCCATTACATATGCCAATTGCATTGAGAGATAGACTAATACAGCCAGAGAGATCAGAAGAAATGTTCCAAGAAAACTTTAGTTTGCATTCTCTATACTAGTTGACTCTAATAATCACAATGCTATTGAAAAGCAATTTCACTAAGACAGACAAACTAAATGATGTGTTACCTTGTAATCTGGAACTTTAAGATACTCCGACGAAACAAGGAGAATATTTTCTGGCTTCAGATCAGTGTGAATCAGTCGCAGATCATGCATAACTGTAACAGGAAATAGGAATGAGCAAACTGCTAGAGTTAATGGAAATCAATATTCCTAGAATAAATATTTGCAAGCATATAAGTAGAGAAGCTCCCTTGCTCCAATAGTAATCATATGTGCAACATAAAATCCAACTTTAAATGGTAACACGATCTGAGCCTCACAAAGCTTCTGAAAATTAAATGAGAAGTGTGGTAAAGATTAGTTCACACACATGCTACAGACTCCAAAAGTTGTCTGCCAAACTCCCGGACAAGATCAATGGGAAATGAACGATAGCTGTTTTTGCGAAGAAAATCGTATAAGCTTGGACCAAGCTTCTCAAAAACCTGTTAAGACCAATTAAATCGATCCTCAAGTTTTTACTCCCAGAATATCATATAAGAAGGAGCTTAACTGCCCCTCCAAATCCAATCAAATCATAAGCACCAATAAGTACTTACAATACATATATGATTACGATAGTCAAACCAATTCCTTATTTGCACACAACTGCAAGGATAAAAGCAGCGGTACTAGAATCACTTCAATTTCGGCTGTCAGTAAAGGAACACAAAAGGAAAGATGATTCTTACCGTTTGCCACCAAGATCATGCCTGGCAAGTTTCTGTAGGACATCTATTTCAATTATTGCCGCTTCTCGGTATTTATGTATTGAACGAACAACTTTAATTGCCACAAGTTCCTTTGTTTCATTGTCTAGGCATTCAAGGACTTGTCCAAAAGTCCCTGCAATTAGGTATCAAATAGATACAGCTAAATAAATGAACTAAAATGTCTCATGGAAGTACAAGTACAACATTAGGAAACTTCTCTAGAAGTATTTTAATATTCCTATATAATTGGGGATCCTGTCAATAGATACTACCAAAAGTACCAACCTTGATAACTGAAGAACTATTCATTTTTCTGTCAATACTCAGTGAAACTAAATTGAAAAAATACTGAGTAACATACTTCATAGGCCATTTCTTTTTTCAGCCAAAGGTTTACAACAACAACAACAACAACCCAGTGTAATCCTGCAGGTGGGGTCTGGGGAAGGTAGGATGTACGTAGCCTTACCCCTACCCTGGAAGGCAGAGAGACAAAAGTTTATCTCAGACAAAATGGAAAATTGCAGGAATAAATCAACAAAAACATGTGAATGTTTTCAAGAAAAAAAGACTATCAAAAAATAATTTTAAGCAGGCCTTGGAAAAAAAAATAGCTATTCAAACATCAATAAAGATTGCTTGAATAAAAAAAAGGCACGACATTATACTCATATAAAACCCAATAAACACCCCCTCTCAAAAACATAACAAGCAAAGGGGGCAAAGACTCAGGAAAAGAAAAGAGAGAGGGAGTAACTAACCTTCCCCCATTTTGCTGAGTATCCTATCTGCAAATACAGAAATGAGTGGATTAGAAAAGAGAAACATATTTTACGGACATAATAATTCACAGGATAATCATGTTGGTGCATGTGATCATCACGCTAACCGTAGATGTCCGTACGCCAAATTTAGGTTAAGGTGATAATTGGGAAAAGAAATTGTGCCACCCTATTTACTCTGATAGAAGAGCATTGTTGACATGACGGTAGTTGAACAGAATACCCAAAACACGGGGATTAATATTCCTCGAGCGGATAGTCAATTATTTATAAGACTATGACCAGCTCCTGAATGCACTCAGTATCACAGATGTGGAAAAGGCGCATCATGCAACTAATGGAGAGATCGATGACTTTAATCCTTTTGATAAAGATGACCAGGAAACAAAACTAGGTCCTTCATGCATACCTAGAAATCCAAGAATCTCCCGCTGCCAGAACAGAAATTGGAGATGACTTTTTTTAATCAGTAAAAACGAGAAGCAAAAAAAAGTTAACTAGTTGGTACCCTTATATCCTTGACCAAGACTAATTCAACAATTGCCAGCTCAAATCAGAGTTTGCAGCATTATAACTCACATATAGGTGCAAATCTCCTTTCCTAAAACACTTACAGATGCACATCTAGAATGCTTAGTACTACTTGAAATACGGCTGGCTTGTGCAATTTGTCAAATATTAGATTCAAGTTGAAGAAACCAATGTGAAAAACATTTAGATGCTAAGATTCTAAATCATTGGATAAAAGGGAAAGTAGGAATGTAGATCTTAGGTACAAATAGTCGAAATTTAAAAGTGCAACTTTTAATATATACAAGTCAAAGAAAAAAAAAGGATAATGGAAAGGCCTTTGCCGACTAGAAGAAAGACAGAATCACCTTTTCGAACATATTGAAAATCCTGGTAGACTTATAATGTGGAGTTACCTAGAAATTAATTAATTTTAAGGGAAGAAACAGCAACAACTTACAGCGAATAGTTAAGTTCTCCCCAATCGCAAAAACATAGTGGCCATCTTTATCATCTGGTCTCCGAGGAGGAGATCCATTATGAGGGATCCCCTTGTAATATATTGAAGAATAAGCATAGTTCAGCAATGCACCGTTCCCAAACTCTTGCCCACAGTATATTGTTGGAAGAACCTAGATTGAATAAAAATAAGTTAGTACATTTTGCCTCAATGCCTTTTCCCCTGAGTGACATAATTCATATAGCATATCAAAGGCTATGACATATTTATTTACTGATATGGACTACATCATGTTTTGAAATAGTACATGTAATCATATTCTGCAACAGTATGCCTATAGCATATCAACACCTTACTCCTATGTCTGATAGAGGAAGTGATGTGAATATGATACTTTGTGACAGTATGTCTAGATCATGTTTTGCAATAGTTTCCGTTAAACCATGAAGCATAAGCATGGATAAGAGCAGTGCTAAATGGACTAGGACATGGTGCCATTATTTTCCCTAAACATAGGAGGTTGCATGATAAAGATTCCAGAAGCATACATTTATTCCACTGCAACTATATCGACTTATATATCCTTTCTCACCCGTTTGTGTTGACTTTATCTTCTTTCTTTCTTTCTTTTAAATGAAGTGTTTGAACTAAATAAATTAAGCTTTTCTTAATTTCAACATTCTTTCACAAAATTTACCTTACATTTCTCAATTTAAAAGGTCACTAAGAGACACATACGAATGTCCAGCGGTCGACAATGAAATTACACATATGAATGTCCAGTGGTCGGCAATGAAATTATTCTCGAAGACTGTTTAATGTGTGTCCTGTATCCTAACATGTACGTAGTGATCGTTTTGAACACATTTTCTTCACTCCGATTTCTTAAACAAAGTCTAAGATACACATTTGGAAATGCATACTTACCTTCGGGAAATGGAGAATCCTTTCATAACAAATAACCCTTTCAAGCAACTCTGCCTCAAAACTTAAACTTTATGCCCGCTACTATATTATGAAGAAAAAAGAACTTTCTTTTCCCCATACAACTCCGTATTGAGTTTTTATCCTTATTACCATTAATATGTTGACTTCGAAAGCAATCTTAGTCTAAAATATAAGTCACTCAAGAACTGTAAGTTTATATTCTTTTTAGGAATAAGCTACTCAAGACCCATAATTTAGCACCTTTTTAATGGCGAGAAATGAAAGGCCTTACCGAAACCACCCACATCTTCTCACAAGCAACCAACCACTAACCAACTTTATGCTTCTAGGCCTTACAGACTTTTCAACGTTCTTGATGTTCGCATCTAAATCGAATTTCACAAGTACCCCTACAACTTCCCTATGATTGTCACATTACAAATTTCATATTTTGCTAATAACAAAAGAACTCTACATTCACATATTATAGCAATTTTCTTGTCATAAACAAACTTCAAACTCCACCAAATAAAGCAGAATGAAGACACAATAAAATATCAGTCAAAACATATATATATATATACATATATATTGAATTCAAACCTTGGAAATTGGTGGAATTGGAGGCTGAATTGGAGGCCCTACGTCCCATGCCAAACGAGGCCGTTTTCGAGGTCGCTTATCTATATTTCTCCGAGGAAATTCCATTAATGGTTGGGTTTCCATATACCGATCTACAAAGTAATCTGCACGAATAATTAAATTGAAAATTCAAGTAATTTGATGACAAAAATCAATAATTTCGCGGTTCGAAACCCTAGGGATTGAGCTGATCTGAGAATGAGAAAAAATGAGAGCTAATTGCGAAGAGAGTAACCGTGGTTACTTCACCCTTGGTTTATTTGTAACCTTAGTTGGAGGTTGGGTGGGCTTACGCATTTGCTTAGTTGCCTGGCACGAATAGGGCGATTTGCACCCATAGTCACTTCTAATGTTTGTTATTTTAGAACACAGTGACAATTTAAAAATTAGTGCAATTTTAGTCCTTTTTTTTTAATCCGCTCACATTCTTCACTTCTTTTCCATTTGTACCATAAATCAAATGTTGGATATAAATTATATATGTAATTTTAATATAGAAAAATAAGAGTTTAAAATAAAATATGAATAATAATATTCTTTTTGATCGATATGATCATTAATCTTGCATATTAATCAATTAATTTCAGACTCAATCAAAAGATGTTTGGCCAACTAGATACCACACAAGATTGATGAATTCGATAAAGCTAAAAGATTGGAAAATTTTTGAGGATCAGAAGATGCTTCAACAAAAAATTAAAACTTGAAGTCCTCCCTTCTCATCTAGAATATGTTTATCTTGAGCAAATATTATTTTCAATAATAATTTCATATTCTCTAACTACATAAAGAAAAAGATAGAGCGTTCGAGCTTAGTGCAGTAGTGCGAACTTCAGACTAGTGGCTACTGGAGTAAAGTTGGGCTGCAATAATTTGAACTTTAGATAATTGGCTTTAAGTTGAGTTACGTCAAAAATCGAACTGCTATAAAGTAAATGATTTTGAGTTCAAACTTACACAAATCGAATTTTAGATAAATGGTTTGAAGGAAGTCATAAGGAATGAACTTGCATAACCACGATCAAAGTTATTACAACTTGCGGCAAGTTTTTACACAGTAAAATTAACCATATGTCCATATCTATAACATGTTAGACTTTAGTTAACAAACTTTACATGACTTTTTATGCACTAACTTTTAGTTAGTTTTGATAAAAAAGAAAAACAAGTTATATGAAATGACGTTCCATTCAAAATCTTATTGTTTCGTGAGACATTCTTTTTGCTAAGAGATATAATGACTTGGTTCCTATCAAATAAGAACAAAAATTATCAAATATAAATACCACTTCCAATAATTCTTTTTCAGTTGTGACATAATGCAGTCGAGCCTCCTCCAATGTCCCACTAGCATAGTAAATAAGATAAAAGAATATTTTCTCCGGCCTAAAACAACTCCAACTGTTCTAGCATTTGTAACCTCAAGAGGCTAGTTCCAGTCGGGAGACACAATTATTCTAAAAGTACAAAGGTCCTTAGCGTAATATTATTCGTCTTTTTTACTCTTTAAAAATATAGTTTATATTAGACAAAATTATAATTTAGTTATTTTTTCTAATATTTAAAACTTTGAAATCAACTAAAATTCTGATTATTAAATTTTTTATTATTTGAATTACGTAGTTAAGCTACTTTCTTCATTATGACTTTGAAACCAACTAAAACTTTAACTATTATAACACTTTCCTTATTAAAATAAGTATAAATTTCATAACATGTTTGGTGCTATGACGTGCAATCTATACCTTCTAACCTTTTCCAGTTCGTTAGAATCATCCCTATGTTTTCCTTCCTCTAGAAAATGAAATTCTCGACACTAAAAGAATTAAAAAGGTTCATGAACAAGAAAACTTCCTCTTTCGCCAAAAAGAGAATTTGCCTCGTACATACATGCTGACAAAGACAACATATGTGATTCACTTGATTTGCTATTCAAGTGATTAGCTCACCTTGTGTTAGCTGATTTTTTATTTATAGATTAGCAATTAACAAAGGTGTTTACATACATTGGTATATGCAGAAATTTTGGTAAGCGGTAATAATATTTGAAGAAATAAACGAATGAATAAATTATTAAAATAACAAGTAATGTTATTTTTTATATTTATACCTAAATATTTATATTTTAAATATTATTTATCTATCTATCTCTTTAATAAATATTTGGATGAATTGATACCACATAATACCGCTTGCCGTAAGATGTATCCCCTGTTTACATAGTTTACAGACGTGATGAATTAAATTGTATGAGTAATAAGAAAAGAATAAAGGAAGATAGCCTTATTTGTTTTTAACTTTGTAAAGAGTAGCAGATTCGACTAGGTAAAGTAATGATTATAGTTATGTTACATACTTTAAATATGACTTATATAAATATAACTTTAATCGATTTTAAATAAATAAAGATTTAATAATTAAAATATTACTCTCTCTGTTTCAAAAAGATTATATTAGTTTGACTTGGCACACAATCTAATAAAAAAAACTTTTAAAACTTATGGTCTTACATATACTATAACATTTGTGTGCCTATAAAGCTTTTGAAACTTGTGGTTATAAATGCTTTTTACTAAGAAAATATTGGAATGTGCTAATCTTTTTGGAACAAACTAATAAAAAAAATAGCGTTAATCTTTTAACGGATGAAAAATTAATTTTAAGGTTCTAAATATCAGAGAAAATAATAAAATTATAATTTTAATCAATATAAGTTTATTTAAAGGGTAGAAGGTCGAACGACATTTTGACTATAATGCTTCTTTGACAAATCTTTGAAGAACGTGATAAAAAAAATATTTTTTTACTTTCAGTGTTAGGGCACAAAAATAATAATAATTTTTATAAAATATTCTCACATAAGTCCTTATAAATCACTAAGCCATCTAAAAACTTATGTGGGATAAAATTTCTTATTATTATCTACCTAAATAAAATCAATATTTATCATTTTAAAAATTTATTTAATTTTTATTCTATAGAGTTTTATATAACTCAAACATATTGTCTAATAATATTCACATAATTTTTTAAAATTATAAACTCATTTTTATAAGTACACGCGCAAAGCGCGTACCCTAAAACTAGTATTTTCTTAATAGTGCCAAAAGCTCTTATATAATCACCCGAAAAATCGAACTTTAAGGTATAGATTCGTTGCTTTCATTTTTTATGACTATTATACACCCTTTCTTTACTTGAACACAACTTACCCAAGTGATATGAGAAATATGGTAAATGTAACGATTCGATCGGTCATTTTTAGAATTTGCATCCCGTTCGGTGGCTTAAGGTCTCAAGTAGCTCCGTGTTGTGTATTATGACTTGCGTGTGTGGTCGAGTTCGATTTTTGGATATTTCGGGATTGGTTTAGAAGGATGATTCTTGTTTTAGAAGCTTAAGCGGTAAGAGTTGACCGAAATTTGACTTTTGTGTAGATGACTCCACAATGGTGGTTTGATGATTCCAATAGTTTCATATGGTAATTTTGGACTTAGGCGTGTGTCCTGATTTGGATTTGGAGGTATGTAGATTGATGCATTTTGGCGAAAATTAGGAAGTTGAAGGTTTGGAAGTTTGAGAGGTTTGACCGGGAGTTGACTTTATTGATATCGGATTCGGATTTCGATTTCGGGAGTTGGTATAGCTCCGTTGGGTCATTTGGAACTTACATGCAAAAATTGACGTCATTTTGAGTTGATTTGATATGTTTCAGCGCGAGTTGTAGAATTTGAAAGTGCATAAGTTCATTAAGTTAAATTTGAGGCGTGATTCGTAGTTTTGATGTTGTTTGAAGTGATTTGAGGCCTCAAGCAGGTCTGCATAATGTTGTGAAACTTGTCGGTATGTTTCGACGGGGTCCCGGGGGCCTTCGGGTGTGTTTCGGATGGGATACGGGCCATTTCTTCATGTTTTAGAATTGCTGGTTTCTGGTGTGACTGTTGCTCTTCACGATCGCGAAGATGAAGCTGCGATCGCGAAGTGATTCTGGGAGCTCGGTGCTTTTGTTCATCGCGGTCGCGACAGTATGTACGCGATCGTGAAGGTCCAGTTGGCTGTGCTCCGCGTTCACGTCGAGATAAAGCTGGAGGGGCATCAGGAATTGTTCTTCACGTTCGCATCAATGGGTTCGCGATCGCATAAGCGGAGGTCGCTATAGTTTGCGTTCGCGTTTGTGTTTTCGCGTTCGCATAAGGTTGTTTTTGGCAGCCTTCATTTTTGTTCTTCGCGATCGCGAGGAACATTCCGCGATCGCGAGGTGTTATATCTGGGAAAAATATAAAAGTACTCTATTTCGAGGGTTTGGCCTTTTTTATCATATCTTAAGTTGTAGACCTCTAATTTGAGCGATTTTGAGGGGTTTCTTCACATGTTGGATTGGGTTAAGTGATCCTTATCCGGATTTTATTTTATTTCATAATTTTATCTTTATTTTTATCATTAAATTAGTGATTTGAGTTGGGAAAAAATGAAAATTTTGTAAAATACTTAAAAAATGTAAAATGATGATTTGGAGGACAAATTGATATCGGAATTGGATAATTTTTGTAAAGTTGGACTCGTATCGAAATGGGTGTTCGGATTTTATAAATTTTATTGGATTTTTGAGGTGCGGGCCCGGTGTTGACTTTTGGGTTGACTTTTTAGTTTTTATTAAATATTGAAGCTTTATAATCCAGATTTGATTTGTATGGTTTATATTCATTAGATGAAGTTATTTTGGCTAGATTTGAGCCGTCAGGAGGTTGTTTCACACGAGAAGGTCATTTAGAGTATCGGTCTAGCTTCTTTAAGGTAAGTATCTTGCCTAACTTTGTGTTGGGAAACTACCCCTTAGGATTTGAGTCATTTGTGCTAATTATGTCATGTGAAGTCCGTGTACGTGAGGTGATGAGTATGTGCTCGGGCTTATTTATGGAATTTGACCATTTTAGGCTCTTAGGTTCTTATGTCCATTAAAAATAAAGTTGTCTTATTATGTTAAATCCTCTCCTTATTAAATTCACCCTTCCATGTCTTATTTGGAGTTGATCAATTTATGTTCGACCCTTGTTGCCAATAAACTTTTACGTGCCTTAATTGAATTTATCGCCTCTTTTATTGCCATGCTGTCTTTTTTGTAATTTCTTGACCTTAATTGAAGTTATTAATGTCTTTTCTGTAATTGTTTATCCTTAATTGAAGTTATTGATGTCTTTTCCATAATTGTTTTCCTTAATTAAAGTTATTGATGTCTTTTTCCGTGAATGCTTAACCTTAATTGAAGCTATTATTATCTCTTCCGTAATTGCTTAACCTTAACTGAAGTTTTGTTATCCCTTTTATTGTTGACTTATCCTTATTGGGAATCTTTGATTCATGCTATCTCTCTTATCATCGAGTTGTACTTAAGTGGAATCATTGTTACACATTATCTCCCCCCTTGTTGAGCTATTCTTGATTAAACCATTATTACATGTGGTGTCTTCCATTGTGAGCTTGTTCTTCCGTTTCTTTGTGTTCTGTAGTTCCTGTGTTGATTTACTTGTCGTGCTCTCGTGTTATAATTGTTGTTGTTGATGTACTCAGTGTTGTTGAGCCGATGGCTATGCGTGGTTGCGATATTGAAATTGTTTGAGGAGAAGTGGTGGCATATGGGCACATGTGGTGAAAGACCTTGTATTGTGTTGTTACGTTTTTTGGCACACGTGGTATTGCTGAGAGGATTATCGGGGTGTTCGCACGTGAGTTGTTAGATATTTGCACATGCAACGTAACAAAACGGGTTATATATGTGGGTTTGCGCATGTAGCGAGACAAGGTGGGAATATTATTATGTGCATGCAGTGAGACAAGGCATGAATTTACTTTATTGTTGCGCACGTGGCGAGACAAGGTGGGCTATGTCGGGGATGATTTGTGATGACCTGTGATAGCTTGGGGCATTATTATTGATGATATTTGTGTAGTGGTGTGCCTACCTGGTGTGAGTTATGGATTTTGCATTTTGTTGTATTCTTTCCTATGTGTCATTAGTAGTCTCTACTCTTACATGTTGACTCGAGTTGTGATAGAACATTTGCACAAGCATACACGTAATTAATCACTCGTATCGATTTGAGAAGATAAACCTTGATGTCTATTGATCATTTACATATATTCTAGTATACTTGCCTTTTGTGGGAAAGTTATTCTTCTCGCACATGAGTTGTCTGTGCAGTCAAGGTCATTATTATTATTGGCACGTGAGTTGTCTGTACGGGTATGAGATATTATCACTCTCTTGGCACGTGAATCGTCCTTGCGATTATGAATTGTAATATGGGCATAAGATGCCAAGTGATCAGGGTTCACTAGTTGGGACCCGTGAAATGTGACTATGAGGTGAAGTACCTCGGGAAAGTCCTTGAACAAATCTTGTGTGAAAGTGGTTGCTCTTAAACTGTATTCAGCTTACTCCATTACCTGTGTCTCGTTGCTAATTGTTACTTTTAGTTTCCTATTACCAACATTGTTTCATTATTGCTGTCATGCTTAGCTTTATATTGATATTGTTCCCTATTAGTTTCACATTCATACTTGTTCAGGTTATTAAGTCTAGTAGATGTCTTGACTGTTCCTCGTCACTACTCCACCGAGGTTAGTTTTGATACGTACTGGGTACCGCCGTAGTGTACTCATGCTATGCCTTCTGCACATTTTTGTGCATATCCAGGTACTTCGGAGTTTGTTGATCATTAGCTAGCTGATCGGGCATTCCTGTGGAGACTCAAGGTATACTTGTTGTCGCGTTCGCAGGCCTCGGAGTCACCTTCTGAAATTTACCTTGTACGGTTTATTTCTATTCCAGAACAGTTGTACTTAGAGATTTTCTAGTAAACTCAAGTAGAGCTTATGGCTTGTACTACCGGCTTTGGGATTGTAAGCTTTGTATAGAAATTTACCTTTCATATTTAATAGTTGTTGGTTGAATTTTGCTATTAATCTAGTATGCGTTAGGCTTACCTAGTCTTAAAGACTAGGTTTCATCACGACATCCTATGGAGGAAAATTGGCGTCGTGACAGTAAATGATATATGTTGCCACACTTTTTAGGGAAAAGGTCCAAACATACCCCTTACTTTGGTATATTGTTCACATGTACCCTCCCTTATACTATAGGGCTACATTCACCCTCACCGTTACCCAACTTTATAAAAATACCCTTGATCAAAAGGAAAGCTATCAAATTTTATAAAACATTCAATTTTTATATATAAAAAAAATATTGATCCATCGACTCATAACTAGTTTAACCACACAAAAAAAAAAAAAAAAAAAAACTAGGGATCCCTTGTCTTTACTGCACTTTTTAGATATCTCATCCGTATGTGATATACCAGAGAAGAAAAAATCCATCGCTCATTCTCAAAATCAATTGATAGCTCAATAAATTTCCTTTCTCTCTCATCTTCTCTTTGGTTTGCTTCCTAAGTTGAGTGCGATTTAGTTCATCGACTAAACACAATGATTTAATTCATCAACTATTACACATATGTATTAGCTTTCACTATGTTTGGATCATTGTTACCCATCGTTTTATAACATATCGTACTGTACTGTACTTTATTGTACTGTACCGTTTTATGAATACAATGTTTGGATAGATTGTATTATTTTGTGTTGTTAAATAATATTTTGCTGTTTGGTTTGACTGTATCGTATTATATTGTAACTGATAAGTTTACTAAAATATCCTCAATTATTTTAAATATTTAACTTATCAAGAATTACACATACAAATTATTTAAGAAAATCCTTTTCTATTAATTTATCACCAATTATGTCTTATATAAAAATTAAAAAATTAAATTCATGCAAATTCTATCGAAATTAGTAGAACAAGTTGGTAATATTAAAAATAATAATCGGTACACTATATTCATAATCAGATCATACTAATAATAAAATAAAAATAAAATGTTAAGTAGACTCCATTCAGAATTTTGATCATAAGTAATATTTCCTAACAACAAGACATATAATCCATAAATTAAATTATAAAACATAAAAGTTTTCTAACAATGTGAGATATAATCCATAATGAAATACTCATATCCGAAAAAATCATTAATAGTTATACCACAAATAATATTATTATAACTCAATTGTCAGGTGACGACATTATGGTCTATAAAAGAAATTTACGATCTTCCAATGGACATCCAATCAGTGTTCGACACAAGTCTGCACATTGACAAAGAAATATATAAGCTTTTAGGTTCATAATAGGCTCCAAATCCAACTCCTGTACCATTTGGTAACGACCCGACCGGTCGTTTCAAGCATTTTCACTTTGCTCGGTAGTTTGAGGATATTGACTTGTGTGATGTATTATGACTTGTGTGAATCGTCGGTTTTGGTTTTCAGGTTAATCAGAATCGATTTGGAAGAATGAATTTCATGATTTATGCTTTAAGTTGGAAGAGTTGACCAAGTTTGATTTTTAGTGTTTGACCTCGAATTGGGGTTTTGATGGTTCCGGTAGGTCCGGATAGTGATTTTGAACTCGGACATAAGCCCGGATTTGCATTTGGATATTTCTAGAAGGATTCGGCACTAATTGGCGAAAGTTGAAAATTTGAAGGTTTGGAAAGTTCATGAGTTTGACCGAGAGTTGACTTTGAGGATATCGAATTGGTTTGATATGTCGGCGCGAGTTTTGGAAGTTGAAAATTCAAAGTTCATTTGAGTTTGATTTGCGGTGCGATTCATTGTTTCGATGTTGTTATGCGTGATTTGAGGCCTCGAGAAGGTCCGCGTTCTGTTATAGGACTTGCTGTATATTCTGACGAGGTCCCGGGTGAGTTTCAGACGAGATTTATATCATTTTGTTTCATGTTGCATTGCTGAAGAGGAACCGGATTTGGTATGATTGCACCTGTGGGTGCTTCGTGCAGGTGCAATCATCAGAAGCGATAAAGGGATCGTAGAAGTCAGGTGAGATTTGCGCGAGGAAGATGGCAGAAGCATAATTAAGGGCGCATCTGCGCGTCCGCAAAAGCATAAGTTAAGTACAAGAGTTGTCCGTGCGGATTCATGCCATGATTGGCTCATTATAGCGCTTAGGCTTAAGGAGCCCCTCCAGAGTCTGTACACCCACAGCGAATGCATGTACCTATTGAGTGCGAGTGCCGAGTGATTAGGTGGATTGAGTGCTGCGAGGACTGAGTGGATTGATACTCTGAGAGTATGCATATGGTTATTCAATATGTTGTACTGCATTCGACATGCACACTTGACATACCGGCATAGAGATACATTTTTTCTCATGTTGTACGGTATCACGTCATTCATGACTTCTCATATTGACATGTAGGCATAGAGATATACGTTTCCTCATGCCATCTGATAATGAAACATTTGCCTGTTGAAAAGTTTTGGAAAGAAAATCATGGTTTTACAAACTTATTCATATTTTGGTGCTTTCGGTAAAAGATTTGGGTTTTTACTGTTATACTCGAAGAGCATGCCTATTTTTCGAACTGTGAACGAGCTGAATGTTATATCTCTAAGTTATTTTCTGTACTACTTTTATTATATTGTTATGAGTTGTTGTTGGCTATTAATGTTGGACTCTGACCCTTGTCCCAGCTCGTCACTACTTTCAACCTAAGGTTAGGTTTGTTACTTATTGGCTACATGTGGTCGGTTGTACTCATACTACACTTCTGCACCTTGCGTGCAGATGTTGGATGCTGATGTAGCTGCGTACAAGGGAAGCTGGATCTGAAGACGTACCTGCGTTCCAGTCATATCTGCCTCTTGATCTTAGTAGCTTTAGTATTTCAGATCTGTTCATGTATATTTTAGACAGATGATGTATTTTATTTTAAACCAGATTTGTAAACTCTATATCTTAGAAGCTCATGATTTGTACTACCAGTCCTTGAAAAATTCTTGTGTAAAAGCGGTGTATTATCATTTCTTTTCTTAATAAATCTCATTAATTGGATATTTGTTAATTGGCTAACCTGACGGGTTATATTAGGTGCCATCACGACTAGTTGGATTATTGGGTCATGTCACATTTGCCATATCTCACTCTCAGGAATGAGTGGCATAGTTGAGAGGCGATTCGTAGCATTAGCCAAACCATCAACATATCAGCCATGCCTTCAAGATGATCTTTTTTAGACTTTTTATTCCTGTTAGAAGTTGGTGCCTCTGAATAAGCATTCGACTTAGATGCTTCTGAAGTTGATCTACTGTGCTCATATTTTTCACGTTCCTCAGTATTTTCTAAGAAGGTAGCATCCATAGAAACCAATTCATCTACCTCATTAATAGTCGATGAACTATTACTTGATCTTCTAAAATTATTATGAGAACCTCTTCGTTAACATGTCTGGTCCAGTCTTAGCGTATTTTTTCAGTAGCTCTATCTCTTCCGTATAGCTCACCTAGCTTATCATAATTTCTAATCGATTTAATCCTCCATTCAACAACTTCAGGTTTAGCCTACACAAAAAAAAGTATAATATAATTTCAAATCCATTTATCCCATTTTGAAATGTGTCATAACACTTGCTAAATTTTGTTTTAATATTTCTCATTCGGTTGTGAACTCTCTTCTTCGTAAAAAATTTATCTGAAAATTTTTACTGCATCTCCTTCACTATATTATCTATTGCGTTGTGACGACCCGGCAAGTCGTCTCATGAATTGCCGCTCCGTTTTCCCCATTTCTGCTTCATTATGCTTCGTTATCCGTGTTTTATGTGATCGAGTTGAGTAGTTTGCGTTCCGAGTGGATTTGGTAAGAAATGAGACACTTAGTCTCTTTTAAGAAGGTTTAAGTTGGAAAAGTTAACCGGATGTTGACTTATGAGTTAGAGGGCTCGGATGTGAGTTCCGATGGTTCGGTTAGCTTTGGGAGGTGATTTATGACATAGGAGTTGACTTTTTGATATCGGGGTCGGAATCCAGTTCGGAAAATCTTCGTAGGTCCGTTATGTCATTTATGACTTGTGTGCAAAATTTGAGGTCAATCGGACTCGATTTGATAGGTTTCGGCATCGAATGTAGAAGCTGGAATTTATTAGTTTCATCAGGCTTGAATTGGGGGTTTATTCGTGTTTTTGGCGTTGTTGGATGTGATTTGAGACCTCGACTAAGTCCGTAATATATTTTAGGAATTGTTGGTATATCCGGACGGGATCCCGAATGGCTCGGGTGAGTTTTGGGTGGTTAAACGGACTATTTCATCTTTGGAAAAAAAATTGCAGAAGCAGTTCAGTTTGGAAGCTCATATCTATAAGGAATCAGAAAAACTGCAAACCATGAAAGTTGTAGCTCTTTGAATTTAATTTCCATAAAGATAAACCATTTATCATTTGAACATTTGTATCAAAAGTTACGATCGATTAACTGAAGCTCGGTACTGCTGTTGTTTTCCAGGCAATGAGCATGGCAGAAATTTTTGCTGCACAAGACCGATTTTGGAAGCTTATATCTTGTAATATATAAGGAACTATGAGATAATCAAAACATGAAAGTTGTAGCCCTTTGAATCTAGTTTTCAGAAAGATAAACCATTTATCATTTGGACATTTGTACAGAAAGTTATGATTGATCGAAGTTGGCTGGTGGAGCAATTTTGAATAAATTTTCTGATGCACTTTAGAAGCTCATATCTCGGAATATATAAAGAGTTATATAGTGTACAACCTATCAAATGAAATATCTTCGAGTCTAGTTTCTAAATCTTCAAACCGTTGATCATTTGGATATTTCCACAAGGAGTTATGGGCGTTTTAACAGAAGGTATACAGCAAGGGAAAATGGTAAGAGGATGTACAACCTGCATAGCACAGGTACAACTCAATGAAGCCTGGGCAGAATATTTTTAAGCCTTTTTTGTCTGCGATTTTGGGTATATTTTCACCCATAGTTGCTCATTTTTGGAGGTTCTTGAATGGAATTAACGAGGGATTCAAGGAGAATCGATTGGAGGTAAGAATTTCGGACCTAAAACGCGTTTATATTGTGAAATCCACCTAGAAAATCATTGAAGTCTTGCTAAAATTAGAAGAAATAGGGCTTGAGATTTTGAAATTTTAATTGGGTATTTGGAGGACCATTTGGGGTCGGATTTGAGAACTTTTGATATGTACGAACTCGTTGGGAGATAAGGAACCCGTTGATGTGAAAATTTTTGAGTTTCGAGAAGTGGGCCTGGGGCTCAGGTTTTGCTAATTTCGAAATTTTTGGTATTTTTCAATTGTTTTCGCTTCGGCTTTGTCCCCTCAGCATATTGTGACGTATTCATTCTGATTTTGGATAGATTCGACGCGCGTGGAGGCCAATTCGAGGGGCAAGGGCGTCGTGGGCTAGGGATTTAGCCGGTTCGAGGTGAGTAGTGATTGTAAATGATGTTCTGAGGGTTTGAAACCCCGGAATGTACAGTGTTGTGCTATATTTATGTGAGACACGCGCTCGATGATGAGCGTGGGGTCGTTTACTACTGGGGATTGTGACTTGGTCCATCCTGATTGATGATTTTACTACGCAATTGATTGAAATTTACTTGTTATTATCTTAGTTTGGGCTGATTACCGTATTTGGGCTTCGTGCCGATTATTTGAACCCTTCAGGGGTATTTATCACCGTTTTCTCACTGTTTTGATGCATTTATTGAACTCAGCAGTATTGATTACCACTGTTTTACAACTCAGCCACTTTTACTCAATTTTGAGGTTTAAATGATGTTTTATATGATGTAAATAAGAACGGGTGGCACGCCACCACGAGATATGATGTAAATGAGAACGGGTGGCACGCCGCCACGAGATATGACGTAAATGGGAACGGGTGGCATGCCGCCACGAGATATGATGTAAATGGGAAGGGGTGGCACGCTGCCACGAGATATGATGTAAGTGGGAGCGGGTGGCACGCCGCCACGAGATATGATATAGCGCTTGGGCCGTAAGGGGCCCCTCCCGGAGTTTGTACACACCCAGTGAGCGCGGGTACCCATTGTGATGTGAAATATAGCCCGAGGGGCTGATATTGTGATGTGATGAGACGAGGGGCTAATGTTGTACCATGTGATATTATGCCCGAGGGGCGTGTTTTTTTAAATGATACTGAGCCCGAGGGGCGATGCTTTACTTTATATTATTTAACAAAAAGGATTTCGTGTTTTTACCTGTTGAAAAGAGGTTTTTCTTGGATTTCTCACTGATATTCTGTTTGCGAATGATGTTTTAAATGCTTCATTATAGAATGACTTGTGCTTTATGTGTTTTCTTACTTTCAGTCATTATTTATATGTATTACTCACTGAGTTGGAATACTCACTTTACTCCCTGCACCATGTGGGCAGATTCAGGCGTTGTTGGTTCCGCTCCGGAGTACTGATTGCTCCTATCCAGGCGGTGATCCGGAGACTACGAGGTAGCTGTTGGCGTCCGCAGCCCCGTATCTCTTTTATCTTGCTGTTTCCATGTTCTCCAAAAATTGTGCCAGATATTGTAATTAGTAATATTGTTATTAGGATTCACTAGTGGCTCATGACATTGTGACACCCCGATTTGGGCTGTTGTCGGGATGGTTAGCTACAATTCCGCAAATGATTGTTGTTAAACTATGCTTGTATTGTTTTCTTGCTAATTAACAGTTTAGAACGAGATTTTGGTTTAATTGGCTGGCCTTGTTTTTACGAGAGGCGCCATCACGACCGGGTTCGGGGATAGGGTTGTGACACTGAGATACTTTATATACGCCACGAGGTAGCTTGATATTGCGCTTGGGCCGTAAGAGGCCCCTCCTGGAGTCTGTACACCCCCAGTGAGCGCGGGTACCCATTGTGATGTGAGATATAGCCCGAGGGGCTGATACTATTCCATGTGATAGCCTAAAGGGCTGGTATTGTTCTGAGATTTGAGCTCGAGGGGCTGGTACTGTTCTGCGATATTGCCCGAGGGGCGGAATTGTTGATAAGGAGATTTTACTTGATTTCTCACTGATTTACTATTTTCAAATGATGTTTTATTGCTTCCTTATAGACTGACTTGTGCTTTACGTGCTTTCTTACTTTCAGTCGTTATTTATATTTATTACTCACTGGGTCGGAGTACTTACATTACTCCCTGCACCATGTGTGCAGATTCAGGCGTTGTTGGTTCTACTCCGGAGTGCCGACTCCTCCCGCCAGGCGGTGATTCAGAGACTACGAGGTAGTTGTTGGCGTCCGCAGCCCCGTATCTCCCTTATCTTATCGTTTCCACGTTTTTCAAATAGTTGTGCCAGATATTGTATTTAGTAGACTTGTATCAGGATCCATAGTTGCTCATGACTTGTGACACCCCGGTTTGGGCTGTGTCGGGATGGTTTCTATTATGGTTAGCTATATTTCCACGAATGATTGCTATTAAATCATGCTTATATTGTTTTCATGTTAATTAACTGCTTAAAATAAGATTTTGGTTAAATTGACTGGCCTTGTCTTCACGAGAGGCGCCATCACGACCGGGTTCGGGGTTAGGGTCGTGACACAGTTAAAGTTCCACCAACCCTATTTCTAAGTGTATGCTCATGATGGAATGCCTCAATTAAGGCATCGTCCATAGCATTTGACCAAATGCAAATATAAGTATTATCCATAAAATTTATATCGCTTGAGGTTGTCTTTGGCCTTTTTGGCATGTTGACAACTATATAATTAAGATATATTCATAAAACTTAGATAAAGAAAACTTCGTCAAATATAAATATTTATAAGAGGTATAAAATAAAATAGATGAATTGCACATAATATTTATAACTCAATAATAGCTGCAAAATTACTTGCAAACAATATCAAATAAATAGCCACGAAAATATTTATTGAGTTTTTATCTTCGATAAGATTAAGTTTGATAATTAGTCCACATGTCAGCTACTATGCCATCTCGAATCAACTCTTCCCTTCTAAACTCCTCATTACTTTCTTTAGGATTTGGTAGTTCTTCACGCACATTATTATCATTCATAAGCTCTGTATCAACTTGTGCAAGTAACTCATCATTTGGATTTGCACCTCTTAAGTAGTTGTGTAAAACACAACATGCAAAAATAATAGGCTTTTGGGTTTCAATACTATATGATGGCTCAGTTGAACTAGAAATGATAGGAAATCTCTTTTTAAGAACTTCAAATGCTTGTTCAATAGCATTACACAAAGGTGCGTGTCGCGATTAAATAATTCACCAGAATTTCGAGGTGGATTTCTTGAATACTCTTTCGAGTGATATCGCTCTCCTATAAGGCGTAATAAGTCCAATTCTCACATCAATCCATCATCAACAAGGTAGTATATTCCTAAATATAAAAAGAAACGCTTCAATTATTTGTTCATCACATTTACCTAGATAAATACATGTAACATTTACCTTATAGAAGTTTTAGAGGGTTTTGTCTATTTAAAGTTTCTTTCATGATTCTTGAGTCAGATGTTGTCCCTTCCGATCCAGCTAACACATATGTAAATTTTAAATCAAATATATATGCAGCCAATACATTTTGTGCTAGATAATCTTCCTTCCACGATATCTAGGTGATTTGCGAAACTTTAACACGTATATGTGTACCATAATGTTACAACCCGTAAAATCGTACGTTAGAATACGCCGTAAGATAGTTCACGTATAAGAGCCTAAGAACCCAGAAAATAGTTCAAAAGTTAAGAAAAAGAGCAAAGGTGTCGCATAGTTAGATATGCGACCGCAAAGCACAAATGCGGACCGCATACCCAGCACCAAGATCGCAAACTGAGCCAGATTTCTGCGCAGAATTTGTGTCAAAATTGCGGCTAGTATGCAAACCGCATAATGCAAATGCGGACCGCAAATGTGACATCCCCATCGCATAATGAAACAGAGTTCTGGGCTGAAATCAACATCAGGAATACGACCAGAATGCGATCACATTATTGAAAATGCGAACCGCAAATCTGGCCCTCTTGCGTCGCATAGTGTGACAGATTTATGGGTTGAGATTTGCGACCAGAATGCGAACCGCATGTCCTGTTTGCGGCAGATATGCGATCATAAACCTGAAATTGTCAGACACGTGTGTCACTTATTGACAGACCTATAAAAGGGGTCCAACCCAGTTCTTTCTTCATTTTTCTGAACTTAAACATAGTAGAAGGCCCCCAACGACCCCTCTCAAAGTCCCACACGAACTCTAACCAATTTCTTCCTCTTTCAAGCCCTAAATTGAAGAAGGAATCAAGAAATTGAAGAACTAAAGAGAAACCCTAGCTGAGCTTCCTTCTTCTGCAAACCCAAATTGAGGGCAAGACTTAGAATTTAAGGAATCGAAGAAAAAGGCTAGATAATTCACATGCAAGGTAAGTTATTACTCCCTTTCATGCAATTCTCTCTTGGGCATTCGTGATATGTTGTTGCATGCCTGTAAGGACTCATGGGAGGGTGTTTGGAAGCCATGAAATCAACATAAATACTGCTAAACAGAATGGGTCATGGTTATTATGGGTCGTAAATGAGTTGCATGTGTTATAACTATGTTTGATAAGATTTAGAGGAGGAAGGGTGTGAAGAAGCACCATACAAAATTAGGGGATTTCAATTAATGATAAGCTATGATGCTTAGCAAGTAACGGTAAATTGTCCTTTATTTGTAGACTAAGGAATCGTAGCCATTGCGTAGCTTGAGAACTGGTGCAGTATATACCAAGTATGTAAGACTATACCATTCTTTCTTTTGCGCGACTCCTATTGATTACAATGCAATGAACGAGCCCCAAAAGACTATTCTATTCTTAGAAGTTAGGGTTGCTTATATTGTTTCCCTCTATGGAAGGATTGCTCTTGTTCTTATGATATCAATGTTGTTGGTATTTCTTGAGTTTTATAAGGTTCATGTTAAAGAGATATTCTTAATTACGTGTAAAAAGGGGATAACAATCGTACGTCACTAAAAAGGGTCTGGAGCATATTTTCATAAGCGAGCATGCAATATATATATATATATATATGAATAACCTAATTCTTAAGATCGAGCCTAATGAAGGCCGGGTATGTTATGGCCGAGCCTAATGAGGGCCGGGTATGTTATGACCGAGCCTAATACGGCCGGGTAAGATATGCTATGATATGATGATGATGATGAGCCCACAGAGGCATATGTTGATGTACAAAGGTGATGGTAAGCCCACAGAGGCGTATGTATAAGAGAATGATAATGATAATGAACATGAATATGATGATGTTATAAAGGTTATGTGTATATGCATAAGCTCGACGAACATGTCATGGTTAGCCGCCCTCAGAGGCGTTCAGATGGTACAAGTTATATGTTTTTTATCCTGATGCTTATGTTATTGCTCATATATGATGTTTCCTGTTTTACATAATCAGTACATTATCCGTACTAACGTCCTTTTTCTGTGGACGCTGCATGTCGTGCTGCAGGTCCTGGTAGACTGATAGACGGAGTTCCCCCACACCAGTAGGCTATCCAGTTCAGCAGATATTGGCAAGATTCATCTTCCGGACTTGCTATAGCATTGGTATGCTTTTTGTATAGGCATTGTGGGCATGTCGGGGGCCTGTTCCGACATTGGTTGTATTGTGTATGTTCTTGTAAAGGCTCATAGACAAATGTCAGTGTATGTATAGACAAGTGTCGGTTCATGTACGTGTACAGTCAGATATTGAATTATGTCTAGACAATGGGATGACCTATGTACAGCTGAATTGCCTTGTCGGCAAACGTATTCTGTTGTATAGCTTTTGCATAATGGCCGTGTCGGCCGTGGTATGTTGTATATGTATACCTACGTCAGCATACAGTGTTTCTGTGCATATATGTGTATAAAATGTGTTGTTATCGGAAGGTCCAGGTCAATTATGATCATTGTTGTTATGAATATGGACATTCACTGGCCATCTAAATAGTAAAGAAAGTAAGATAGCTGATATGAAGGGTACGCCGGCACTCTGCGAGCAGGGTCCGGTGCCATGTCGTGGCCCTCAGGTTGGGTCGTGACACATAAATTGCACCAATACAATCCTGACATTATAGTCATGAATTTAAAATGCAAACAATCTTAATTTACTAAAATTTAATAAAAATTATAATTGTGTTCACCTTAAAATATGGTAGACTCTTTGGTTGTTGGCAATTTCAATAGGAATTTGGGAGCCATCGGGTTGTTTAATAAATATTTTATATAACCCCCAGATCACTCGCAGGACAATATGAAAATGACGATTGACCGACTCCCCAGATCGTCGAAAGATAAAAGCTAACTCGCGATTCATCGTATTATGTGCTAGCAGGTAAAGTGTTCTGGCAACTTGCTCTTAAACTGTAGCTTGAAGTGTTGGTCTAAGATCACCCTCTCTAACTAACATCTTGCATAGACCGGTAAAAGCCGAAGGAGTCATTCTTATAATACTACGACAAAGTTCAGCTGAGAATAAATAATTCAATAATTCATCCCTGACTTGTTCACTTTCAAGTCGTATGTCATATGTGATCGTACACAACTCATTTTCGCGTGCATAAGTCCAAAATCAAATAACTACTAAGCAAGTATCATATGCAGCTAAAGTGCTCATTTGTCCAAATATCTGTCTATTATCTTGATTATTCCGATTAGCCATCTATAATAAAATTACATGAGATGCATTAACCAATTAACTGTGTTCAATATAAACCAGAACCGAAAATAGAACTCTTCTTCATAGAAAAAAATGTTACGTATCAAACAAGAAGAACTATGTAAAATACAGTTGCTGGCTGCTTGGTTCTTACTGTGGGATGACTTACTGGAATTCTTGGGAGAAGTATGGGCTTCTGTTATTGACAAGTGCTCATGTTAAAAATGCTGGCTAAAGCTTAAGATGAATTTTTTTTGGGATATTGTACTTACATATCACTGGAAGGGATGAAGGCTCTCATCTAAACTGACTAGGAAAACTAGAAAAGAAAAATTAAAGCCAGTCCTCGTTGGAAAAAACTACATCATGTTGTTGTAGCAAGAGAGCTGACTATAAGTTTTAGTTTACCTATCTCGTCTTTCTAAGGGAAAAATGTTAAAACCGCCAAACTGAGAGCAGCATATGTTGGCAAATGAGACTAAAATAGTGAAGTAAAGATTTTGATGTCGAATCATCAGTCGTTCTCTTTAGGTGCACCTGAACCTTCTTATCTTCAAATATAAAGAAGTTTAAGAATTTGTTTTATTGCTTTTGTCCTTCTTTTATCTTCTAAATCACATTTTTTTTGGACTTTTGGGATTATATTTTTTGTTAACCAATTAACTGGGAATCCAATTTTAAGGATTTTTGTTTGTAAATTTTAATAATTTATAACTTTTCTCGCAGTAGTATTTAACAACACTGTATCCTATGAAAGAGTAATTGAATTACTTAGTTATATATATTTGGGTATATATTACTTGGTGAATCACGTTAACAAACCATACTGATCAGCAAGTACTTAAGTTATACAAATAAGAATAGCCAAAATAATCATACATAGTTTCAGCATAATAGGAGGTTAACTACTCAAACAACTAGATTTAGTTACAATATAATAAGAGAACTAAACAGATACTAACTGATAAAAAAATAAGAAAAGAAGTACCTGTAACCTGAAAACAAGAGCAAAAACCCGAAGAATTTTTTTAAACTATTATTAGAATAAAAAAAATAAGAAAAAATGATGATAAAGAAACGAACGAAGGAGTTGGTAGAATAAAGATAAATAATAACACTTTGCACACTTGAAAACAATCAAAATTATAAAGCTAATTGGAAATAAAGTAATTAGAATTGGAATTACAAATCAAAGTAGAAGAAAGAATGAAACAAAACCTATACCTGATGTTGGAGTTGGAAGCGGCAAAAGAAAAAAAGAGACTTTATGTAGGTTATAGAATTATATTTGGGATGCTGTCTTATGAGAAAGAGACTTTGCTATTATTTAAAATAAAAAAAAAAGATAAAGGGTAAAATAGAATTATAATGTAATAAGTTAGGGCATAATTAGAAAGAAAAATAGGAAACAACCCCACCACATCAAATGTTGTTTAAAAAAATAAAACTTTTCATTGTTCCGGAACAATGAATGTAACAATACAATACAACCAATTTTAACTAAACAATCAAAACAAACATTATTTTAGAATAACTATACAATACGATATACAATAAGTAACAACCATCCAAAGAAATTGTTCGTCAACCTAGAATTAACGACACGATAAATATACTACAACAACGATTCACCAACTATTACACATAAACATTGTGAAAGGTCACTTCATCATCGAAGGAAAAACTGACCTAATCATCAATGCCGCAACAAATCCAACAAAAAGAGCCCGTGAAATCATAAGAAGAATTCTCATCTTCATCAACTTCTCTTCAAATGTTATAGCTATGTTCATCTCCAACATGTTAATAGCCTCCAATGCAGCAACTTTTCCCTTCAAATTGTCTCGTTCAATCCCAACGGTATCCAACGATAATTTTAAATCTCTTATTACAATTAAAGCTTTATCCGGATATCCTTCGTTTTCCCATTTCCAATAGCCACATAAAATAAGCTGTCGACCACAATCCAAACAACTTAACGTTAGCAACACTAAAGGAATATCAAAAAAATTAAGTTTAATAAGAGTGAAAAAAATCAGTACAATTAACAAGCGAAAAAAATATCAACTTTATAAATGAGGTGACATACATTTGCCCTAGGACATTTACAAAATTTTCTCCCCGGGTTAGAAGGAGTGCTGGAAGTAAAGTGGCTGGCAACCAAACCACAACGGCACCTTCTCTATGATGAATAACTATTTTGCGACATTTGACAACCTAATCGCACTCAACTTAGGAAGCAAACTAGAGGGAAAGGAAATATAAATTGAGCTATCAATTGATTTTGAGGAAACCACTCGATGAACAATGGATTTTTCTTCTCTGGTAGAGCACAAACGGAGGAGATATCTAATAAGTGCAGTAAATACAAGGGATCCCTAGATTTTTTTGGTTATACGAGTTATGGGTCAATAGTATTTTTTATTTTAAAAAATAATTTCTTTTATAAAATCTGATAGCTTTTCATTTGATGAAGGGTATTTTTATAAAGTTGGGTAACAATGAGGGTGGATATGGCCCTATAGTATAACGGAGGGTTCATGTGTACAATGTACCAAAGTAGAGGGATATTTTTGGATATTTTTCCAATGTTCTATAATTTCAATTTTATCATTTTCTCCATTGACAGATTCAGTCTTCTTCAATTTGGCTTGTTACTACCATCAATGAGGATTTTGTGCATGCAAATAGTTGGACTAATCTGTTTGATATTTGCTACAATCCACCCTAAGGCTCCTTCATGTGCTCTTCATGTGTACTTGTATATTCTTGTTTTATTTATAGGAAGTAGAATTTTGGCTTGATAATGAGGAAAATAATTCTCATACAGAAATTCTTTTGATGCAAATTCACCACAAGTACGAAGAAACTAACATTCAATATAGAGTTTGAGCAGTGTGCTTATGGAGTAATTGAAACTAACTAGCTTGAACAACTTGTATATATGGTACAATATTATTATATTATGCGTTCATATGATGATTCTACCATATTATTAGATCGTCCCATGCTCATACTTTTTTGTTGTGTAATTTGTCTCTTCTTATATGCAATATATCAATATTGTTCACAATTATCTACTTATGATTCTCATAAAAGCAATATTTATGCTTTCTGTAAAAATCTCTCAATGATCCATTCATGGATACCTTTTTTTGGGACCAATACACTAATAAGAGTATCACATGTTAGTAGATGTGTCTGTAAAACTTTACATACTTCAAAAAGTTTTATAGTAAAGTCGAGAATAAGAAAAGAAGAGAAGAAGAAAGCAACAGTAGCGATATGGAACATAAGAAGAAATACCAACTTTGAGAAGGAGTAGAGTAGGCGTCGCGTGTATAGTTATCACTAAAGAAGAAAGATCTTTTTAACAGGAAATTTTGGTCACGTGAATCTTTTATGTCGCCAGAATTTATTAATTGTTCTATATGAATTTATAATTGGTCTGTGCGATATCGAGTATGCTAATGCGAATTTCGAACGGTCGTCATCAAATCTTAATCGTTTTCTTATTCTCCTTTTGTCCTATCATTAACGATAGAAAGACTTGCAAGGCTCTCAAATGGTCTATCTATCGAATTTTTCATAATCAATCCAACCGATCAGTTCAGTCTGGCTTAGATTTGCAACATTTTTTTACATACTGACTTGCAGTAATATTATTTTTCAATTGAGTATAACATGTCTTTGCAAGGAAAAGAGGAACAAGAACAAGAGGTCTAAAGTTTGTTCCGATGTGGCTAAACTTTAAATACTTGTAAAATCGGGCCTCGAGTATGGATGGTATTAGGCTTTCTCCTACCACTATGGTATGGTTAAAACCACGAGACCTGGGCCTCGAGTATTTGCTGAAAGTGGGCTTCAACATTTACGATAGCTGAGCCCTACTATAAATAAAGGATGCTGCTTCTCTTTGCAAAACCCTAATCGGCAGAGCAGCTTCTCTCAGGTACTCACTCCTCCGTATACGTCAATGAAACCCTAATATCTATCTTCGTCAAACCCTAAATCTTACACTCGTTTTCAATTCATCTCTTTGTAGGTAAGCTGGTAGATTTCTCGTAGGGTTTCAGACTGTACCTAACCAAATGGCTCCAGCTAAAGGTGCACTTCTGAGTCTCTTTTCGGCCATTTGATTTCTTTTTTTCGGGGATTAATTTTGTTGTAATTTGAGTTTATTTTAATAAAACGATGTGCAGGATATGCTTGTTATGTTGTTGGAAATGTGAACAGTTGTTGCCTTTTTTTGCGCTAAAATATAACTAATTATTGGGCTTTGCTACAAATTTTTCTATTCTTTGTGATATTATTAGTGTTGGTTAGATTTTCGAAGAAGGTTTTCAGTATGTTTATCATTATTTCTGGTAAGGATGAGTATACTGGAGATTTATTTATCTGAACCCAACTTGTTACTCGTTTACTGTGTAGTAGTAAGTAGATTCGGTTGTGAGGTTAATAATAAGGTAATAACATAATTCGTGGTTGAAGTTTGTTAGAACCGCTGCAGTTTTTATTGTTTTTGGTGTGCTGTTGTAGAAAGGAGTTCAGTTATTTTGTTGAGTAGTCTTATTTCATCTGGTTTTGCTCCTTTTTATTGATACCATTAAAATACCAGTCACGAGTCATTAGTTTTAGAAACAGCTGGAGGATTATTAGTTGCAAAAAGCTTGATTAATCGGGGGCAGGTTAATAGTCGGAAGTAGGGCGGCGGTTATAAATTTTGGCATTTCATGAATTTCCTGAAACTAATAGAACAAGTGCCTTTATTGTTGTCTTTGGCAATTGGAGCATTGATACGCTTCAGAGTCTTGATAAATGGGAGAGCAGTTGTGATGTAGATAGTTTACAATTTTGAGAATTTCTTTTTTTTTTCTTGAGAGAAAAAACACTTTTTATTGGACATAATTATTATTTTCTGTCCTGTATAATACAATCAATTATAAAGCATTAAAATATTCTAATTAATTATAGTTAGCGTTCACGTATTCTAATTTGGAATATCATCTAACATCCTGCTACCTGAAGACTTAAAAATGCAGGAGGTAGATAAAGAATTGAGCATTAGAGAGGGAGTGTGGATAATTGTACGGGTTAATAAATACGTTACCATTAGGTAAAAGAATTGTTGTTAGTATCTTTGAAAGTGGATGCTGATTTTGTTTCTGGCTTTTACAAATAAATTTATAATATTAAAGCAGCATATTTCATGCTAGTTGAAGCTGTTACTAACGCAAATTTCAAACTGCACTTGCAGCTGATCCCTCCAAAAAATCTGACCCCAAGGCACAGGCAGCTAAGGTTGCCAAGGCTGTCAAGTCAGGATCAACCTTCAAGAAGAAGTCACAGAAGATAAGGACAAAAGTTACATTCCACCGACCTAAGACTTTGAAGAAGGACAGAAACCCTAAGTACCCTCGTATTAGTGCACCTGGAAGGAACAAACTTGATCAGTATGGGATTCTAAAGTACCCCCTCACCACCGAGTCTGCAATGAAGAAGATTGAGGACAACAACACCCTTGTTTTCATTGTGGACATCAAGGCTGATAAAAAGAAGATTAAGGATGCCGTGAAGAAGATGTATGACATTCAGACAAAGAAAGTCAATACCTTAATTAGGTGAGTTTCGTGCCGTGCTTCTCTTCTTTCCATAGCAGGCCTAAAAAGATAAATTGCAAAGATGTATGTAAGTATGATTTCATATGAAAACTGGTTGTCCTCATGTCAATTGATGGCAGAATGTCAGAACTGCACAAGGACATATTATATTTCTTTCAACTGTTTTTGCTTTTGTTCCATATGTATTGCCATGTTGGTTCCTTGCTAAGGTGCTTCCTTGTGTAACTTTTTCAGGCCTGATGGGACGAAGAAAGCATATGTGAGGTTGACTCCTGACTATGATGCTTTGGACGTTGCCAACAAAATTGGAATCATCTAAACTAGTTACCTGTCTAGAATTTTACAAGAATTTAAAATCTTGGATTTGAGTTTCTAGATACACTTGAATGGAAGTGCCTTGTGTTTTTCATTCTGAATTTTGTGTTTTAGAGACATGTTTTTTTTCCATGTAAGAGATTTCAGTTTTATTCTTGCATTTTTTATATCCCGAGATTCTCTGAATCCTAAGCTGTGTTCGTAAATCCTTAGAGGCGGAGGGGTCAAGAATCCTAAGCTGGCAGATACTTTGAAACGGATATGAGCCTTGTGTTAGTTTAAGTTATGAGTATTCATTATTAGGTGTTTAAGGATATTGACCTTTTGGGTTGCTCAATTGTCTGGATGAAAAAGAAAATTCAAATCAGCGAAGAAGCTTTTCTTAAAATAAGATATTCTGCTAGATACTGCTTCAAGGCGTTTTCATAACCTTGTTACCTTGGATATTCTCGCATCATAGCATATCGGAGAACTTCACTCCTGCTCTTTTGGCTGGTTTTGGACTTTTTGTATGGTTTGCAATTCCCTTTTGAGGCAGAGAATAATGTGTTTGACTAAATATGCTTCATTTTTCTTATCAATTTAGCATTGATATATTTATGATAATTTTCATATATACTAACCTTGGCTTGTATAACATTTCAATTGTTGTAATTTCAAAGGGGCAAATATTTAGAAAACAATCTGGAAAATTAGAGTTTTTGAAAAAGAAAAATGAATCTAGTCATCTCAAAAAATTTAAGGTTATTCTCACCATTTTAATCCCATTTTATTCCCTTCTTTTGAGTCGTATACTTATTCTGATCTCAAAAAAGGACGAACATAAAAAATTAGTAAGCAACATGGAGTTTAAATCAATAAATAAAGCTTAGATCATAAATTAATAGGATTATGTCATCATGTCAATAAATTTTTTACAAGAACTATGAAATACATGGCACATTAAAAACAATCTAAAAGACTAAAAAAATTTATTTCTCCTAATCTCGTCCTAAAATCATATGAATAATATATTCATCAGAATAAATATCAAATACAAAAATATAATAGAAGAAAATCGAGCTTTTCTATAAAAATCTATCCGTAACTTTCAAAAGCCTATCCAACAATAAGTAACTAACCATGGAATCTTATGGACATACAGAATATTGAAATAGCAATACATGTGTAGAAATAATTGAAAGTTTTAAACCGAAAAAGAGAAAAGAGATTTCTAAACGTGAAATCAATAGGTACTTTGTCCTAGAGACTTCAGTTTGTAGTCCTACGGGTAGTCAAATACGTATTTATTGTATTTTTGTCTCCAATTTTCTGTCAAATAAATTTTACTACATTCGAATATAGAAACTACAATTACACCAATATACTTTTTTAAGGAAACCAATTCAAATCATTAGATCTTGATAAATAGTGGATTGAATTCAATATCAGTTTTCCTTCTTTGGCCATGAATTAGAGCTTTATGTAGTTGCTATTTATGTATTTATGATAAGTATATCTTTTAAAAAGATTTACCACTTTTTGAATTGTGAATGAATAGACTTACCACTGAATATTAAATATTTTGTGAAAGGATAGCCGTTCAAATACCTACCATAAAGTGTTAAGGAGTTTACATCTAATGTATAAATCTAAACTTATTTTAAATAATTTAAATAAGAAAAGAATTTATATTAGTAAAATTTTAATTGATTTTAATTTTTTTAAATATTTAGAATTCGTATTAGTTCAAATAAGTAGACTTTTAGCCAAAAATTTAGGTGACTTAATTGCTCAGTAGTGCTTCGCCACTACCCTAGCTGGCGGAAATAGCTTAATGGTAGAGCATAGCCTTGCAAAGGCTGAGGTTGAGGGTTCATTAGGGAAATAATTTAAATTACATTTTTGTCTAATGTGAACTCTATTTTTAAAGGGTAAAAAAAGACGAATGACATTTCGCTAAGTATGAACACGTGCGTTGCACGTGTGTCTCATACCAAGTAGTACATACAATACCAATTATGTTAAAGCAGTAGTGCAATGAGTAAAACTAAATTTGAAGGAAAAAGTACAAGCTGAAATTGATGAGCAATACCTATTTGAATGGTTTGATTGTCAAACGACCAATGATTAGATTGCATAGCATATGAACCTGCAATTAAACAACTAAATTTAGTTAGGTAGGTAAAATTTATAATGAGTTAAACTTTGATGTTATTAGGTGCAAATATGTGATATATTAGTATCTCACCTATAATTCCTTATAGAAAATATTATTGGTGAATGTTTCCGTACGTCGTTTCGATTACTCTATCATGTCAATAACTCTTGTAGACATTGAAGCCCTTTATAAAAGTGCAACTTAATATTGACATCAAGAGCTATATATGATTATTTGTTTCACCGAGTCATAAAAAGATCCAGAACTTTCTCCTTGTGAAAATAATTTGTTAAATTCGCAGCCTTGAAGCTCACCTCTTGCTGTACTTGTCCAACAATCCTAGATTAGGCAATTCTCTAAACAAAACGAATTTTGTATCATATCATGGGTATTCAACCAATCTTGAGGTGTTAGTTTATGAAAAACGAAATAGTACAGAATAACTAAAAATAATGCACAAGAAAAAAAAGAGTACCGACATAAAAAATATAAGAATTACGAAACTAAAAAAGATAATGAACAAACAAATCTCAAAATTGAATGAGGAGATCTATCTCGACAAGTGAGGAGAAAAAGACGAAGATTAAAGCAAATAATACAAACCAAAAAACCAATAAAGAAGTTAAAATAACTATAAAGTTTTTATTTATTTTTACAAGAAGAGGTCCACTTAACTTACATATAGTTTTAATGAACTTTGAAAAAAACCCTTATGTAATTAGGTTACAAAGAACAAATTCCATCACCATGCTTAAAAAGACATATAAAATATCAAACAAAAAGGTTTTAATATTAGACTCAAACCCGAGAAAAGAAAAAAAATGAAACAACAAAAAATTCAGAGCACATTTTAAAACTTTTAGTCTCTTTTGTTATGAAAATAGCTTAACTTTATTTTTTTAACATATAATATTTATTTTAAAATCATGATAAATTAAAATTATATTTATCATTTTATTCTCCAGAAAAATAAAAAAACGGATTGATTCATGTAATAATTCGCATAAAATTTTTATACTCCATTTTATATCTACTGAAAGAGTGTGCACTCTCTTTTATTTAATAAAAGAATTTTTTTTGTATGATAATATTATAAATATAGAATTTTTAAAGAGATGTTAGATGAGATACAATAACATAATATATTTGTATTTTAAATAATAAAATATCTATTAACCACAAAATATTATACAGCTAATACAACTAAATTCATCATCTTTGCATGTTCAGAGAATATTAAATTCTCAATTATTGTGTCAATTCAATAATTTTTATTTTTATGATTTAAATTAATATTTGATTTAACAATTGTTATTTTCAACAATTTCTTCTTTTTGTATACATTTATACTGATTACCGCGATGCACACGTGCAACGCATAGTACACTAGAAAACTAGTAATAGTAATTGAACATACGTTATAGTTGGTCTTTAGTAATATGGAGTTATGGACCATTAACGAGGAATACCAATGGAATAATCAGTTCATGCGTGTGAGCTTTTACAATTAAGAATATGGAAGGTTAGCTAGTACAAACTTATATATATTTTATTGTACAAAAAATAGTGAAAACATGCAAGAACATGAGAAAAGAGATAAATACATAACATATAGAATAAATATACAAATAATCATATACAATGTACGTTATTACTCCATATGAAAAAAATACAGTGCTTAATACGTTATTACTCCAAAAACACGTTGGGTTTTTTATTAATCATTAAAAGCAAGTAAATAAGTACATCGTACACAAATAATACTTAATTTTATCAGGTATTATTTAAACAAAATAATTTTACTCTTTTATGGTGTAGGCAAAATGGTCAATTAACTTTTGACGGGCTTTTTCGTAATTTAACTTTTGACTTAGAGTTTTTGTACTTTTAATATAATATAAATAGATAGATATAGATATAGATTGATACCTCTGTTTTAGTGCATCAAGAATTACAAGGTGGACAAGAACTTTAGCTTTGTTTTCTCGGTATTTTGTTCGTGTGTCCCTGGAACATTGAAGTGTGGAGCAGTGTATTCATACTTTGAAGAATATCAGATTCTTGGCTCTTGATTGCATGCTCAAGAAAGTATTCCAGTAGTTCATAAATCTCAGGCTTGAGGGCGTGTCTCTTGTCTCCTGTACAAGTATTTCACATTTGATTTCAATCCAACTACACCCAGGGACCCCCTGCAATCCTTCCCTCATTTCATACCCCTCTAGCTTTATATTCGAGCGAATCTGGCAGCCTCCTAACAATGCCTTGTAAAAGATGACAACAACTCAGTTTCATCTGTTTCCTTTTGGTTTTAAGTTACATGGTCATGGAACAGATACGAAATTAACACACTAAAGTTCCTGATAACTTCTGTGTTTATATGGTTCTTATTGAGTAGTTTCTGTATCATTGTGCTCTTTTTCCCGACGAATCATATTATTGTTCTGCAACATTATGCGCATTTTCCTTGACAAATCATATTATCGGTTCAACTAGCATATAAGCTTTTGTAAGACTACGATATAATCTGCCAGAGTGGGATGAGGTATACCACTGTCAAGTGTCATTTAACCATCTACAGAGTAGCTTTAATGAGCATTGAGCTCAATCCTCGTGCTTCAGAAGCAGCATAGCAGTGAAGTTAAGAATATCTTTGCTCATCCGTGATTATGTACCCGGTTGCTAGACACTGCTTAGAGGCTTTCAGGTTGCTTGGATATCCTCATTCCTCACATAGTAGTATTACCTGCAAAGCTTCACTCTAGCTCTTTTGGCTGGTTTTGGTATATTTTCATCGCATAGCTGTAAGCACTTTGCGATTCCCTTTGAGGCAGAGTTTTGACCTTTGTTCAGATGCTACACTATATGAGTAAAATGAGTCTAACTGCACCATTTGAGCATATTAGACTGGCTACATCTAATAACAGTTTTCACAGGACTGGAGCATTGATACCAGTGCTGGAGTACATCACAAATTAGACAAGAACAGCAGTCTTCTCCGCCTTCTTCGTTTCTGTACAGTTAACTGATACCTGTGGAGCTGTGTATCAGATTCTTGAAGAAAATCAGTTTCTTGGCTCTTCATTGCATGCTTAAGAAAGTAATCCAGTAGTTCATAAATCTCAGGATTGTGGGCATGTCTCTTGTCTCCAGTAACAAATACATGAATTTTGCATTTAATTTCAATCCAACTACATCCAGGGATCGTCTTCAGTCCTTTTACCCTCATTTCATTCCTTACAATTGACACGCTCTGCCATCTTCCAGCAGCAGAATGTGCATTTGAAAGCATCACATATGATGACACATCTCCTGGCTCTAAAGCCAACACCTTTTGGGCAGCATATTCCCCTAGCTTTGTATTCGAGTGAATCTGGCAGCCTCCTAATAATGCCTTCCAAAAGCCTATACCTGGATCAAAGGGCAAATCATGAATAAATTTCTCAGCTTGTTGAAATCTCCCTGAACGCGACAATAGATCAACCATACATGCATAGTGCTGAGATTTCAGCAAACTAGCATCCTGATTTCTTGCGTACTCGAAATATGAATAAGCCTCATCAACAAGACCAACATGACTACATGCCAATAACAAACCAAGAAGAGTGACACTGTTTGGCTTAATTCCCATGTCTTTCATTCTCTGAAACAATTCAATTGCTACTTTCCCTCTCCCATTTTGAGCATGAGCACATATTAGAGCATTCCAAGTTACAACATTTCTTTCAGGAAGTCTATTGAAAACCCGAAAACTATCCTCTAAGCTCCCACATTTCGCATAAAAGCTAAGAAGAGAATTGCCTATAAACAAACCAAGTCCACCCAAGAACTTCACCGCACAAGCATGAAAACTCTTTCCCCTTCCCAATGCTGCAATATTGGCAGCTGCACTGAATAAAGAAGGGAATGTCGATTGATCAGGTACAACACCTTGTCTCAACATCTCAACGAAAATATTAACAGCTTCTTCGTTACGTCCTTTCTGGCTATACCCACTAATCATAGCATTCCAAGAAACAACATTTCTCTCAGGGATTATCCTAAAGATTTCCATAGCTTCATCAAACTTCTCTTCTTTGAGATACCCACATATTAAAGTGGTGTAAGAAACCACATTTGGTTTGTGGGTGTCCTGAAAAACAAGCTGAGCTTCCTCAATGCTGCTTAGCTTTACATAAAGATCCAAAAGTGCACTACCCACGTAAACATTTGAGTGAAGGCCAAGTTTTATTGAAATGGCATGAAGTTGCTTTCCTGATTTAATGTCTTTTAGTACAACGGATGAGTGAACTACAGTGCCCAAAGTGAACTCATTGGGTATAATATTCAACTCAAACATTCTTGAGAAGATAGTTATTGCTTTCTTGTGTTGATTTAGTCTAGCAAATTGGCTAACCAAAGCTGTAGCAGATACTAGGTCACATATAGGCAATTCATCGAACAATGAATCTGCATTTGTATCAGATTGAGAAGGGAGGAATTCCGGCTCAATGGTTGGAACTCCAGGGTTGTGCAAATGTCCACGAGCTTCTGTGGTTTGGCGAAGGCGTCTACAGGGTGAACTTTGGACTCTTATATAGACTGGCAGATACTGAAAAGTTAACCGAAAAGAACGGAGCAAGTACAGATGATTCATATAACCAGTTCGAGTAAATTGAGGATTATATGGAAGCGCATGTTATGGCTTTTAGGAAGAAGGAAACTTTGGATCGTGTCACAACTCACAACTCACAACTCACAACTTTGGTAATTTATATTTTATTATTCCAAATAGAACATAAACCTGGGGAAGAAAAGGGGGATCATGTCCCTTCGCAATTTTGAAATTACTTACTCATCTTTCTTTTCCCCGCACTGAATAGTGGGTCACCAAAAATTAATTATTTAGAACGACGTTTGTGCATTAATATATTTGATTAATAACCTAAAAGATAGAGTTAATCTAATCGATCTTTATGCAATGATTCCATTTCAATTTATGTAAAACTTTTTCTTTTTTGGTCCTTTAAAAAGAATGACCCATTTTTAAAGAAAATAATTTAACTTAAATTCTTAACTTTATTTTTAATAAGAAATTTTTATAGTCACACAAATGCATTATTATATTTAATACAATAAGTTTCAAAAGAATTTTAACTATATAAATGTTATTTTTTGTTTATGATTAGAAGTTTTAAAAGTATTTTTTCTTTCTATGAAATGGAGTTACTACTACTATTATTTATTTACTAGATGAAGATTGCCGCACGGGCCCAACATGTTAAGCATTCTGCTTTTTTTTTTCTTCTAAGTGTTCTGGTGCCAATGGAATAGTGCTCTATCTATAGATAAGAAATTGGACTATCATAACCAGTAGGTTTTCAATACATCATACAAAATGGTAGGATGGTATAATATCTGCAAAAGAGAACGTAAAAAGAATTCGTTATCCAGTCAGCCATCAGTAACGATTACAATCCGGTATTATTAATGCAATACCCATAAAATATAGAAAATGTGTATCTTCAAAAACAACTCGTCTTTCCCTTTTGCGTATCAGCTACAGTGCCCAGCTTAGCAATCACTCTTATTATACCAGAAACAGAAGCAAACAACAGACAACATAAAAGAAGTTTTATAGACAAGTAAATACCATAAAGTACTGTCAAATATACAATTATTTGTGGCAATTTGGAATTTTAAAATACAACATTGAGTACTCGATTTTGAATACCATTGATTAGGAGGTGGGCGGATTTACTCCTTTGAGTAATACGACGACACGATTTAATAGCATACTTGTTTTGATCCTATTAGTTTGTTTCCACAAAGCACCTGAAGGCATATTAAAGAAAATGTATTTGGCCAGCAAAAATAATTGCCTCTTATTCTTTCTATTATAATATAACGTCACAAACGATCATTGCACGTACTTTCTACAAAAAATATGTGCAACGTTTTTTATGGGTTCCTGTAAAATGTACATGCAATTGTGCACAATAAAAAGAAAAACAGCAGATTTAGTTACAATAAATGATTGAGAATCTTTGAAACTGTTTTATTGTTTTCACTATCACCAATTCTTTCCAAGTAAGGAAGTAAGGATATAACTACTGAATACAGCAAAAACAGTGTCTCAAAGTTCCTTGTTTAATTATCTAGCCTTACACCCGTTAAGAAATGAATTTTAAGATATCATTAATCAGTAACAATCAAGCAGACAACTTTTTATTAGTGGGGGGGAAAACCACTAAAAGAGAACAGATAAGAAAAAAAAGAACACATAACTTTTATATGTGGCTTTTAAGTTCACGTAACAAAGGGAAGTTAGTAAACAGTAGAATAACACTAGATGAAAGCATGTACACTATTTATATAGATATGTTACCTGGAGATGTTACAATCTCTTTCAGCTGAATCACATTTCCATGAAGCAGCTGCTTTAAGATTTTAGTTTTACGTATAGCAGTTATCGGAAACTGCATAAGAACTTTCAGACCAACGTTGAATAATCAGTGAGACAAGAGTTTGAAGGAATTAACCAAATGCAAATCAAATTAAAATAAGCTCATCGTTCTCTTTCGTTGTCCATGTGTATCGTCTTCAAAGCCACAATTTCCCCTCTTCTAATTTCTTTAGCCATGTACACAATAGCAAGGTAAAAGATATGCAACATTAACAGTTGTATATATAATGATCAAATTATTGAGCCCTGTTTCTACAGTTACAAAGTCAAACTAAAGAATGGATAACTAACTACTCCCTCTCATTAGATCTAACAACCACTTTGCCATTTGATTTGCAATTCAGAAGAACTGGCAAAAGTACATCCAAAATTTGATTTCATCAGTGTGGAGACTGATTAAGGAGAAAAAAAGAAACTCCATCCATCTCAACCGTGCATAGAGAAGAAATAAATTTGAGAAGGAAAATAGGGTGCTCGTTGAATAAACTCCTGGTTTCTACTCAACTGTACTGAACTGAAAATTAGCACACAAGTTCCAAGAGAAAGAGGAAATCTGAGGGTTGTTTAATTCAACAGCAGCCCCTGGCGCAGCAATCTAACAATATTCAAAAGCTTGTCCTTCACACCATTTCGACAGCTGTGCATCAACTCGTCTACACCTTAAAATATAACGAAATCAATATCTTAGCCAGATCAGACCCTGGAAAGCTTTAATCGAGCCGCTTATCTGCAAAGAGTAGTTTACAGCAATTGAGTATCTTATCATGCATCAATGATGCTCTGAGTCGGATCATATCTACCAAAGACAATGCATAACAGCCTCACACATTCATCAAATTCGTCCATGTACTTCTTATACCTAAAGACTGCCCTTGGAAAGAGTACCTGATTTTGCTGAGCTGGAACCAAATGCTGCATACCGTGTTGCAGAGGAGACAGTATTTGAAGAATAAAAGATCTGGGCAGCACCAGATTCATATCCCTGGGCATGCCATATCTACCAGGTCGCAGTGATGCACACATCTGAAATTGGAAAAAAATATATTAAATGCATTACATCTGGAGCATCATCAGTATTTATTTCCAAAGTTTAGAACACACAAACCATATATTCAATTCAACAGTATTTAAACAATACTGATTAGCAGATAAACCAGTTCAACAAACACAAATAGAGCAGATTCCATGTAAGTAAGAAGCAGAGAGGAAAGAAAGCTATATGAGTTAATGGTTTTTGAAGATCCTTTAAGGCAATGACCGAGCAGTAAGCATCAATTACACTGCAATCGAAATAAAACTTGTTTAATGTTGATTTTGGAATTGGTTATGCAGCGTTTGACGTACGGCAAAGTAACAAACTGAAATAACTTTATTAAGTGCTCACTTAAATACAAAAACGAACAGGGAGAGAAATCACAAATAGTCACATGGTCAAGAATGTTACATACAAACACACAAATCTATAGAGGAATTTTAATTCTTACATCTTAATACTACTTTTCTTTAAATTTGAATAATTTTATTAGTCAAATTAATTTCTGTAATTGCACCATAGTGCCAATAAACTCAGACATCTAAATTTTAGAAACTGCACATATTTAGACTCATCTTGAGAATAATTAGGCAGGTATTTCACTAAATCTTTTCACCTTCTTAATTCCAGTAGATCCCCAACATGCTAGAACTTGATTTAAGTGACGTTCTTTTAGGAGCAACTTTCTTTCTAAGTAGCTTAAGCCTGTCAGTTCCAAAAGTCACATCTTATTCCTGCAACCAGCATTGATCGAGTCAATAGCGCATATGACAAGTTTAGGTTCAATTCATCTTTCTGCTATATTTGGCTTGGAGTGATGTAACCATCGAACGAATTCATATTTTAACAAAAAAGTGAAAGCAATTGCCCTTTAACACATCTTTCTCACAAAATAGCAACAGAGAATTTTCTAAAGCAGTAGCACATGTGTTTCGATGATGCCTCAAAAGGTAGAGATTTTAAATATTCAGCCATTAGATCAATATCAACGATGAGATGTAAAATCATCATGATATAGAGGATAGCTATTGATATACATTATGATAAGCAAGGTGTTGCAAAAAGAATCATAATGCACCTTTCATGACCTATAGAACAAATATAGCAGAATTGAACCAATAGTGATGCCTAACTGTTTCCATGAACTTGTATTTGAGCTTTACAAATAGTTTTCAAAATTACTTCTATCATGTAATTTTTTCCCTAAAGTTCTATACTCTAAGCAGATGGTAGAGTGCTTTTAGTAATAACTATATAACAACACAATTATTAATTAAATAACCACAAAAGAGCATATTACAATTGTTGGTCTGAAATATCGAAAGCGAAGCAAAATCTACTTACTTGGTCCTGACATACAATATTTTGTTGCAGATACTCACCCAGAAAGAAGGGCAAAAATAGTTATGCCCTATAAGGGCTCTCGTTTTTCTTGTTTTTGTTTTTATTTACAGAATATGTACTTGTAAAGAAACATTTTAAGAAATTTTATCACCTAGTCTCTTACAATTACAAAGTCATTGTACAACAACAACAAGAATACATACAGTGTAATCCTATAAGAAGTATTTAGGGAGGGTACTGTGTAGCAGACCTTACTCCCACTTTGTGAAGGTAGAGAGGCGGTTTTCCATAAACCTTCGGCTCAAGAAAAACATAATCACATCATTTTGAAAAAAGAAATACGATAGTGGACAGTCATTATAAACTATGTAATTTTATAGTTCACAAAGAAAGGCAGACATATTCTTCATATATTACATTTTACTGCAGTCGATACTCTACAGTAATCAGTTAAACCTTTTGGATTTACTTCATTAGGTAAGTTTTTTCTAATTCTATCAAAGTATAAATATTTATAGAAAAAGTCAAAAGTAAAGAGTAATGAAAATTTGAACAAACCTAAACACTACTACCAACTATCTATATAACACAACTCCAATGATGACGTAATTTTCTGGTTAATTTTTCTCTACAAAATGTGTTTGTTCTTAATTATAGAACATCGCATCTATGATATACTTTCCCCTAGTTAGATTATTATTAGCTTTTAAATTTTCCAAGCATCAGTCAGATTAGTAACTAAATTTTATGAAGCTAAAATTACGACATCTAGAAAATCACAAAAAGCTCCAAATAATGAAGAATTCGTCTTTTTCATGTAAACTCAGGATAACAAAATGGAAATAAATCAGAATCAGATTAAAATAGTGGCTGAAATCCAAGTCAGTCACAAGCTCATATATTCTAAAATCCTCAATTGTTAACTCTTGGTCAAAATGACCAAATCTTTAACTACAAACAAAAACGGAGAATGGTCAGATTATCAGCGGAAACCCGAATTTCTTTTCAAGGAACTTTTTGAGTTTCAAAAAATCATGATAAAATTAGAAAAACATTTCGAACACAAAAGAAAATAAAACAATCACAGTACCGATAAAAGAAAATAAAATAGAACAGTAAAAACTAACAGTTCGACTACACGATCTTAATAGAGCAACTATGAAATTGTGAAAAGACGCAGTAGAAACCCCAATTTAAGTATCGCTTTATATTTCAGAAATTGATGTTCAGTTCTAGACACAAAGAGTTTAAACAATGAAGAAGAAGCCAAGGTCATTCTAGACAAGCGAAGAGCGAGAAAAGCAAATTATTAAGCGGTGGCCTTAAGAGATGGAGCAGAAATTACCTATTTAGAACTTCACCGAACAACACAAAAGAGTAGACATAGGGGCAGAACAGCAGGGGCGGAGCCACAGTATCCGCTACGGGTTCGGCCGAACCCAGTAGCTTTGGTTCAAACCTTGTATTTATCTTTTAAAAATTCATTAATTATGTAAAAATATTAATTTAGAACCCAGTAACTTAAACGGATTAAGATCTCGAACCCATAAGCTTGAAATCCTAGTCCCGCCTCTGACAACAGAAGTTCTACCTAGCATAGAATTGTAAACAGACCAAGCTGCCCTCTGTCGGCAAGCAGGGATGTCGACGGTCTCCTGCTTGCTTTAGGGCTCTTCTATATGGTACTAGTAGGGAAAGCCCGGGATTCGCCCGGGCCCAATATGATGAAAACTTATACTACATTGTTTTGTTATTACATTATATTACATATTTATTCTAGCCATAAATAAGAGATACTGCATTTATAAATATAGTGACAAAGTCTAGAAGGATGCAAGGCAGGACCAAAAAGCTTTTACAGTGTCCTTTGCTGCAAATCGAAGTAGAAGTAAATGTCAGATCAGTAAAATATAGAAGTTGCAGCTAAGGAAAAATATTTTTCTATTTGGCCAAGTTTCAATATTCTGAAAGGAAAGACACAGTAAGTGTTAGCTACCAGGTATAGCATACAAAAAATAATGGTTAACTCTAAACAGCATGACAAAGACTAAAGGTATCCTTGATTTAGGGAAGAATCTGAAAAATAAAAGGCTTGAGATTCCTCAAGAGCCAAAGGATTCAGATTAAAAACATAATCTGCAACTAACCACCTAAAAGTAGAACTATAATACTTGGCTGCTAAGTGCAATTTTGCCTTCCTTCGACAAGAAGTATTTTAGAAATCAGTTATACGGCAAACTTCAGAGCCCCACACCCTAGTAGACAAATGAAAAAGGCACTGATTGAAGAATTGAAGACTCATATTTGCAGAGTCAACTGAACATGACAGGCAATAACACTGTCAAAATCTGAAAATATCTGCATTCTCAATCTGCTTTGTGGGTCAAACTTTTTTTAATCCTAAATATAGAAATGGAACATGTTTTAGTACTTACAAGTTTTCTCCAGTGTAGTTAAAGACTCTCTCTAGGATGTTCTGTTAAAGCTCGTAAGGCGGAAAGTTAAAATGAATGACTCGGTTACAAAAGAGCTTGGTTTATACATCAAGGTGAGATATAATTCCATCAAGAAGGAAATGTCAGATATATGCAAAGAACTGCAGCCATGCTCCATAGAGACAAAAATTTGCCATGCTATCCTGCAATATCAAGCGAGAAATAAATTTTAGGTGGCTTAAGCAAGGACATTGTTGCGTTCAATTTCAAGAGATGGACAAACCATTTCCCCCAATTGATTAAGTAAATCCTCTATATGCACACTAATGACATCAGGGAAGTAATATTTAATGGAGCATGCAAGTATTTGCAATGATCATGAGTACATTTTTCCAAGTTGTTCCGAGCTAACGGGTGTCGACAACAATCCTTCACCATCAGCAGCAGGTGTCTTTGCTGCTTTTATGAAGATAAATTACGTTCATTAAGCATCTGCTCTCTGTTTGTAACTTCAGGAAGTAAAAATCTTCATCTTTTAGCAAAGGCCCAAGGGCCAAGGCTAATTGGTTTGACATCATAGGACAGTTCTCATTATCATAAAACAACAGAGAATATGGTTATACTTTGAGCAATCAAAATAATTACTCAATGACGGTAAACGATGGAGCATTCTCTAAAAGTGGCTGCAACAACATCAAAAGGCCTTTCTCTTCTATATTCCCCACTAAGTATCCAAGTTTCATAATTGAAGTTTTTCTAAAAATAATTACTTATGTTTGTATGTGCAAAACATCTCTCTTAGGAACAAAATATACCTTTTAAGGTAATTAAGTTGCATCATTTCATTTCTTCCCCGCAATTTACTTCCATTCTATCACCATATCATAAAAGATGTCATTCGCAAAAGAAATCACAATATGGGACAACTAAGCAAAAGCAACTTATTTTCAGACAAATGGATTAGGGTATGTACAATTACGGACAAATCAGAAATTCCATGCCTAAGGAGACGGTTTAAAGTTGTTATGACCTAACGTGTTTCTTATTCACAACTGAGATGACTTCTTTACCAAGAAATTTGTTCACCTTATAATTATCCTCAGGCATCTTATACCATCGTAGTCAAGCAAGATAGGCCTATTGCCCTTTCTAGAATTAATCCATTTCGAGATTCCTAAGTAAGTTCAAGTGGATTAGCTTAATCCCTTCCTAGCATAATCCTAAATATTTCACACTTTGTCACGGTCTTCCAAGTTGTTCTTCCTCTTAGAAGTTTCATTCTTTGGTTAATCTGCCCTTTCATCTGAAGCAGCTCATTTATATAGCTAAATGCCTGTTGCGTTACTGACAAAGCAGTCCATCCAAGGGAAGACAGGTAAACGTAATCTATAATAGTGTGAACCATTTGGAGAAGGTAGTTCAATAAGAAGATCGGAAGATAATTAAGGCACATGCGGAACACGAACAACAGGAAAATATAATTCTTTTATAGCATGATTAGCGAAAGCCATCTCTTCCCCTGGCCCTATCAGATTTGCTATTATGTTAACATGTGTCAATGTGCAATAACCAACAAAAGTGTTCATCACAATAATCCAATTTTCCCGTTCAGTCTTGGAAATGAGTCCATTCTAAAGCTTCATTATTCAAAACTTAGATTTAAAGGTTTGCCCAACGCAGTGCATTACCACTAAAGTTGAAAAAATTCTACCAAAAATTAGAGATTCAAACACACTGTTTTGATGCAAATACCAGAAAATCTTCAACACAGAGAGTCCTAAGAAGGTAACTAACCCCCGCTCCTGCCACAAAGAATAGTTAAAACAATTTCTACATTCCAATTTTCACAATAAAATTTCCGTAAAAATCCTTAAATCGACACCAATTTTCACAATAATTCATGTAAAAGCCTAAAATTCAAAGCAAGCACCGTTGTACTTTCTTCAGTTCCAACGAAGCAGCAAAAACCCATTCATTCAGCGGTTCGGGAACTATGTAAATTCAAAATACGGGAAAGTCAAAACAGATTTTTTCTCTAAATTCAAATTCCTACCAGATGAAGAGCGAAGATGAAGCCTCGTAGTACAAATCAGGGAAGTAAACTGATACTAAGTGATTACCTTGATGCGACAAAGTTAGAGCAGCGAAGAAGTCCAAACCCCAATTTATCTTGTGAAGAAGATGGTAGAGCATCCACAAATGGAAGCTGATTTAATTTAAGCTATGAATGCAAAATTCATAAATTTAGAAAAAAATAAAAAGACAAAAAAAGAGAATACTGAAGAGAGAGAATCATAAAAGATAAAGCTGTAACTATGTAACCCTCGCTAATTTAAGGAGCGTGCGTTAACAAATATAAGGACATAATAGAGAATTCAACACAAAATTAGATTGAAATGCCCAAATTAGCCCTTGGTCGGGAAGCAAGGATGTCGACGGTCTCCTTGCTTTAGGGCTCTATAAATCAAAGCCGAAATTGAAAGGTTAAAAGCTTCAGGCATGCGTTTCCCACTCATTCTCCCACAAAACTCATTTTTCACTCTCCCTCAGCAACTCCAATGGCCATCGCCGCCGCAATTACGGTGCCTCTCACAACCCCAAGCCGCCGTTATCTTGCTTCTGCTTCCGCTAATCCTTTTCGATTTTCTTCTCCTTTAACTGCACAACCAAAATATCTCAAAATCGCCGCCGGTAGAGGAACACAGTGCCCTAATTTCCGCAATTGTGCGGCATCTTCAATGAGAATCGAAGCTCCGGAGAAAGGTTCTCCACATTCTTTCCTTGACCGTAAGGAAAGCGGCATTCTTCACTTCGTCAAGTACCACGGCCTCGGCAACGACTTCATATTGGTAACACAAAACACAATACATACATACATATATATATATATATATATATATATATGCAATGCTCAACTCGAATAATGCTTTTTCTAGTTTCCGAGGAATTTGGAAAAATGATATGAATTTAAGAGAGATTACTTGCTGCATTTTTTCCTCGTTATCTTGGTCAACTGCTTCTATTTTGTGATGCAAAGTTACAGTTTTTCACCGGTTTGTAGTTCTGTCCTTCCTCTGTAACTAAAGTTTCAAATAATGGTCATATCACTATTTATCCTTCTTCAAATATCTTTAATTGTATTATGTGGTATGCGTCGACCCAACTAATCTGGGATTGAGGCGTTGTTGGTTGCTGATTTTATGTTTTTCCTGTTGCCAAGACTGAACAGGATGAGGTTATCTTATTCTCATTTAATATATCTCAAAGTTCTTAGTTTTCTTGTTTGTAATATCTCAAGGTGTTGATTGATTGGTCTTGGTGTTTGTTGGAAAGATGCAGAATTGCAGAAAATGACCTATCTAGTTTTAAGACTCTCGATACAGTTGGGATTTGTAAATCCTAAATACTGGTTTGCGACTCAAAAGTTTGAGTCTTTTTGCTAGAGTAAAGCCTCAATAAATGAGGCTTTGTTTAAATAAGAGTTGACAGTTTAAAATGTTGAAACTTTGGTATATTACTTATTTGAATGAGCTTACATTTTAAGGTTTGGAGAAAAAAAATCCTATGCTTGTGATACTTACACTTTATAAAAGGAATCCTATGTTTGTGAATCATGATTAGCTGTCCATGACTGTGATGGTTTAGTGTTTGGCGAAGCACAGTAGAAGCATGAACTCAGAGGAAAATAGTCATGATTTGTTTAGTCCTTTGGTCTTTGATCTTTTATTTTCGGTGTTTGATTAGATGCTCTTCTTATCCATGCTTGTTTGAGCAGGTTGACAATAGAGATACAACAGAACCTAAGGTCAGTCCTGATCAAGCTGTGAAACTATGTGACAGAAACTTCGGAATTGGTGCTGATGGCGTGATATTTGCAATGCCGGGTGTCAATGGCACTGATTATACCATGAGGATCTTCAATTCAGATGGAAGTGAGCCAGAGGTAATATTGCATGTTCCTGAAATTTAAAATTGATTGCATCTCTGTCTCTGGAAGGATTAATTTGGCTTATCTTTTACCTCTAGAAGTTTCATGTTTGTGTACATTTGTGCCAATCTATGATAGATATAAGGAGAGAATTATGGTTGAAACTATCTTGCTTTTCATCCAGTATCTATCTATCTTCTATGTTTCTTATTTTCTTTTCTTTTTTGTCCAACTTTCTGTCAGTGGTATCTTGCTACTGCGTGAAAGCTAGGAAAGTATTATGCTTATAGCAGTCCTCAGGTACAGTATTAGAATGCTGTGACATGTAATCAGATAACCAGTATAATTGGCTGCAAAGTTTGCATATATCTAGTAGTCCTCAAATTTATTTTTATGTTTCATACCAACTTCTGTTTCTTTCTGATTGTTCATTTCCATAGTTGAGTCCACCGGAAGATTTAAAGAATTCCTTTCTGACACCCTATATGCAATAGATTCTTGCCTGAGCTACAAATTGCTTTATCATTTATTCCCACTTTGCTACAAGTGCTTTTGGGGCATACTTATTTTACTTTGTTCTGTATGTGTGTGCTGTGTGCAAATGTTATATGCTTCCTGGACTCGAGTGACTGGGGGTTGACGCAACATTACACTAGAAGACTAGTGAAGTCTTCATTTTCTAGGACCCTATGCAATACATTCTTGCCCGGGCCTGTACCACATGTATAGAATTACTTTATTGTGTATGCCTAGTTTAATACTGGTGCTTTCTAGGTATACTTATTTTATTTTGTTGTGTATACTTATGTTGTGGGTAGGAATTGTTTATGCTACCTGAACTCTTCAATGTGGCTGGAGTAACTGGGTCAATAGTAGGTACCTACTAAGGTTCACGACCCATCTTTAACCTGTTATTACACCAGTGCGGGTAATTCAACATACTTTTCCTAAAGGAAGCAAACAGCTAAGTCGTCTCCACCCCATTTGTGCGAACTTTTCACTTCCTCTAAGTGAGCTGTGCCTATCAACTAGTTAAATATATGGAAGCCAGAAAAATAATTGCAAATCTAAATGAATATACTTGGTCAACATTCAAGCAAGGTAAGATCATTTAAATAGGACGTCTTTACACCCAGGAAGATGATTATACACCTATTTAATCACTTTCTAGTACTAATGTGTTGTCCCCGAAGAGGGACACATACCTTTTCAAGATCTAAGTCAGAGATAGGCGGTGAATGAGTACACAACTTTTTTGAGTATTTATTTATTTAATTTTGTTAGTGACTAGGGAGGTATAGTATTGTGGAAAGGACCCTCCATCTCCAAGGCTCCAACCATGAGATTGGGGGTTTGAGTCACCAAGGAAAGCAAAGGACTTGAGGTATTGAAATTTTTTAAATACAAAGCAAAGGACTTGAGGTTGCGATCCTCAAGTCAAAGAGAAGACATCAAATGTTCCACTTTTGGCAAAAAAGAAAAGAAGAATGAACACAGTGTGAACTTGAGCTGAAAATATTTATAGGATTGGGGATTGTCTTGAGCGAGGTCTAAACCAGTTATTTTCACAATCTCCCGTTGGGACTTACTGTGAAAATTCATATTCTGGAAAAGAAAAGAGAGCATAGTAAGGACATAGTTTTTTAGGGGGGAAAACACTAATGGATTATATGCTAAGGTCAATCTGGACTGACCTAATACCTTATGGAACTTATATATTGGGAATATAAGAGAAGCAAAACTGCAAAACACTATATATTTCACCTGTGTGAAAATATTATCCTTGATAAGGTCCGAATTTCAAGGTGTAGGCAAGTCTTGTTTACAATTTTCTCAACGAAAAGGTCTGCGCGAGTCTTACACCTTCCGCTCTTGCGCCTGGAAACTTCACGAGTCCGTGTTTGCTCATTTTGGAAGACAAACTTGCAATAGTGCCTTGTATGAATGCTATTGTTCAATTTTACTTTGGTTTATTGCTCAAATCTTGCCATGATTTCTAAGACGTAATATAGAGATCTGTTGAATCTAGTCTTCTGTCCATTTCATTGTTCATCTTACGAGTTGGATGCAGTCTATGTTTCTTTTCCAGTCTTTGCTTTTCTTGTATGGCAAGGAAAAGAAAAAGATTTTAAAAGATCAGAAGAATTGTGCTTCCAGCTAAATATGACTCTTTTCTGATGGAATAAAAAAACAGAATTGAATGACACTACTTTCATGAAACAGAAAATCACTTGAATATGTTTTTAGGTCATTCCTTCTATTTCCATGTTTTTTCCTTTCCCTTCTCTGATATAGAATGAAAGGAAGCCTGAATTCGTATCTTCATCTATACAGCAATGAAAAGTGCCCTTTTTGTTAGAACTTTTTATTTTTTTATTTTTTTTTATTTTAACTTTCAATCTATTTGAGCTGAAATTTGTGGTTGTTAACATTATTTCATTTGTGTAAATACAGATGTGTGGTAATGGAATTCGATGCCTTGCCAAATTTATAGCTGAGCTTGAGAACTCCCGTGGAAAGCGAAGGTCTCTACGTTCTTTCTGTTTATGTTTTAGATTTTACTTTCTTTTATTTGTTTCTTTGTATTGAAAACTCTTGGGGAAATTGAAGCTTCTTTAAACTTGCTTGTTTGGTTCTAGAAACTGGTGTATGCCTAGCAATGTTAGCTAGACCATGAGAATTAGAAAACCAGGTCCTGATAACCTCATCTACAATAATCTTGATCTTGGTGTAGATCTTGATTCCAGGATAGCAATTGTGGGGCCTAATGGAGCTGGAAATAGCATACTACTTAAGTTGATGATATGGGATTTAATTCTCACTGATGGCATGGTTAATCACCTTAAAATTGCACAGTACCACCAGCACTACGCTGAGAAGCTAGACATGGAAATGTCAGCTCTTTAGTACATGATGAGGGGATGAGGGCAGCAATTGGGAAGTTTGGCCTCACAGGTAAAGCTCAAGTAATGCCCATGAAGAACTTGTCAGATGGTCAGCGTTGTCCGGTGATATTTGCTTGGTTGGCTTATAGGCAACCTCAGTTGCTTCTGTTAGAATGAGCCAACCTACCATCTGGTTATTGAGACAATTGACTCACTTGCTGAGGCATTGAATGGAGGGTGGAGTGCTTCTAGTCTCAGTCATGGTTTTAGGCTCATAAACCCGGTTGCCGATAAGATGGGTATGTGACAATCAGGCTGTGACTTGCTGGGAGGGTGACATCATGGACTTTAAGAAACACTTCAAAACAAGAGCCAGATTGGGTGATTGAAGCAGATATTCTTTATGGGCAATAGTTATATTAGAAAGTGATGGTGTCACTTTTTCTTCTTGTTTGTTGTTCACTGCCAAGGGTAACTGTGAAATATTATCAGGCCCGTTAAGTAAGCTGAAAGGGGAGAAAGTAAAGGTTTGTTGATCACCCGTAAGACCCAGTCATGTTAGCTAGACCACCAGGCCTAGAGCTGATGCTAAAGAGAGGTAGTGATTGTACCATGGTCATCATATGAATCTCTGGTTGTTGCTTAGTTCACAATTTCTACTGTCCACTCTACTGTCTTTACATATTCTCTTCGGTTCTGGTGAGGATACATGGCAGCGTATTTCTTATGTTTACATCATATTTGTTATATATCACCATATTAAAATCATTGTTGCAACTTGTTTTTCAGTGCGCTTGATTAGATTCTGATAATTGATAGGTTTGATTAACTGTCAATATGATTGTTATGGCCCACCTATCCTGTTATATGCCTAAATTTGATAATAGCATTTGATTGCATCTGATGAAAATGGTTTCGGTAAATAGTGGATTCTGATTGGCTGTCATGTCTTTTTAATCTTGTAGTTTCACCATACATACAGGGGCTGGACTTATTGTTCCTGAGATTCAAGAAGATGGAAAGGTAAATCCATTTTTCTCATCCATTTAAGTAGACTAAAGCGCTATTGCATGGATTGAGCAGATTGGATGTGTAATATCACATAGCCAACCCAACTAGTTTGGGTATAGTTGATTGACTGATTGTAGGAACTATTGCACGCTATAAGCATTCAGTATTGATGTTTTATTCTTCCTTTTAAGATTTATGTCAGGTTACTTTGCATTAAATAGTAAAGCAATCACATGTGTTTGCCTTTTTGTTGAGATTTAATATTTGCTTCTAACTTCAGGTTAGGGTTGACATGGGCGAACCCATTCTGAAGGCATCAGATGTACCCACGAAACTACCCCCTAATAAAGATCAATCTGTTGTTAAAGCAAGACTAGATGTAGATGGAAGTGCATGGAATGTGACCTGTGTCAGCATGGGAAATCCTCATTGTGTCACTTTTGGTACATCACAAAGCCAGGTATCCTTATTAATTCTATTTGGTATCATTTATGTGGAACCGAAGGCTGATAGTGCTACCATTGATTTGATGACTTGTTATAAGTAAAATTTCCTGTTATCCTTAAAGGATTCAATAAGCTATTCTATGAAATGAACAACTGAAGATTGTTGCGCTAAACATTGTACCAAGCTTTTCACTCTGTAAATCAGCTTCTTAAAAATCTCATATTTTATCTAAGAAATCAGTCAGTTGTTCTGTTATTTTCTTTGGATATTAATTTCGTTTTTTCCCATGAAAACTAGTCATTTCATTTTCCTTTTCTAAGAATTTAGTGGTTATCTGATATATTTCGTTAATTGATAGTATGCTTCTGCTTGTACAAAAATAGAAAACTGAAACATTTGACAGTCTTGTGTCTCCCTCTCAATTTCTGGGCTTGATTGCTTTTCCTTTTTCTGCTTATCATGCAACAGGATTTGCAAGTAGATGAATTGAATTTAGCAGACATTGGTCCAAAGTTTGAACATCATGTGATGTTCCCTGCTCGCACTAACACAGGTCAGTTTAAATCTATCAATTTGGGAACTTTAATCTCTTCAATGATGCAGGAGTATGGTCTTCACGACAGCATTATTATTTTCTCGTTATAAAAAGATTTTGAGCCTCACAACAAGAATTTTTGGTATCTCTATCTCATCTCTGTCTCGATTGAATTAGCATGATTTTTCATTTGGAATCTCCTATATCTAGGGGTTATGGACCCTGGTTCTTTACCATTATTGTTCTTTCCTTTGGGATTTTAAAACTAAACATAGCAGAATTAGTTTCTATTATATAATGTGGCATTGTGGCTTTGGAAAGAAATGAAGATTGAATGCAAGCAAAAATACCCGAGATTCTGTTTTTGGTTAGTCAGTTTGGTTCTCTGTACTCTACTTTGGCAAGCCATTCATGGTTATTGAACTCGATTATCATTTACGATCTAAAGTGACTGAGTAGTTGTCATTCAGCATGCATCATCCGTTTCTGTTAGCACTTTCTTGGGTGGGATCTGCACTTTAGGTGCACTTCCGACATTATTTTAGCTATAAGGGGAATGAACTCAAGTAATTTTCAAGTGTGTCATTTATGTTCATGATGTAGCTCCCTGATTGGGAGTGCACTCAATTTCTGTAGCTTCATGCACTTCCTGCCATGGATATAGATAGAGAAAGATTAAACTTACGTGCATGGTATGACCATTTGATCAGAATTTTCCCTACAATTTTATTTAAATATGACATATTTGTTTGATTTGCAGAATTTGTACAAGTCTTCTCTCCAACACACCTTAAAATGCGTGTCTGGGAGCGTGGTGCAGGTTTGTTTTCTGAACACAAAAATAGACCTTTAACCAACAAATATTTGATGTGTTAGATAGGCCAAGTTTCTACTAAATATAACCGTGTATTTAACCTGGACGAGTATAGGCGCGACACTAGCCTGTGGGACAGGAGCTTGTGCCGTAGTTGTTGCAGCAGTGCTCGAGGGTCGTGCTGCAAGGGTAAGAAGTTGATGAATTTTATAGGTTAATGTTGTAAAAACGATAATCTTGTCAAGTATGTCTGTCTGTGTGTTCCATATATTTATTTTTGTTATTGATTACTCCTTTTGATCATTTCCCTTTCCCATTCTGGAAACAGCGGTGTACTGTTGATTTGCCTGGTGGGCCTCTGGACATTGAGTGGAGTGAGAAAGACAACCATATATACATGACGGGGCCAGCAGAGGTAGTTTTCTATGGGTCAGTTCCTCTTTAAGCCCTTGAATGTAAGTTTATTTTAACTTCATACATTCTGTAAGCTATTTAAATCTTTTAGAATTCATAAGTAAGTTCCAAATGTTTGCCAAATTTGTTGGAAAATGAAAGAAATGCAGAAGAATGGATCTTGGGTAACCATATTACTTTGATTGTTGCCTCAATTGAGCTTTTTCTTCTTTCAATATCCTTTTGAGGTGATTTCTCAGAGATGTAAACTTTTACCCTCTCCCATTTAGTCATTTCGAGGAGGCAGAGAAAGTGCGTTAGTTTCATATTGGCTCCTTGAAATTGTATAAGTATCATTATTGATGGAGCAGGCTGTTCTTCTCATTAGGACGATCACACTATTGTTCATAGAACTAATCGGTTGTGTGGAGCTTAGAGAAATTGCTAGGCATAGACCTGTACATACCATGTACAAGATCTACCCTGAGCCATTGACATACCTTGTTTACACCATCAAGTGCTAACGTGTAAAGTATTTCGTCGATATTAAAAGGCTTTTTATATGATGTAATTACTCGGGAGTCGTTTGGTACACGGACTAAATTATCCCGAGATTATAATCCCGCCGGACTAATTTATCCCACCTGGGAGGTGGGATAAAATAATTCCAAGATAGATTTGTACCATCAACCAAACATGGTATAAATTTAATCCTTTACCTTATCCTGCGTACCAAACGACCCCTCAGTGTTCCACAGAGCAAGAGATTACACGTTGATGGATATATATATATGCAAGGGCCATGTGTAGATATTGAATATCTTCCTGTAGTGTTTAGTTTGTGACTCTGTTGATATAATGTTCACCTTCCTAATAATGAAATTTCAGACACATTACATATGTTCTTCCCCGTACAATTTTTTTCATTCTATTAGTATAAAGTGTAACTTGTGTAAGCCATAGCGGACTTGTTAAAAATACCAATAATCAGCATATGTTGAGGGACTAAATAAGAGCTTTAAAATTTTGGTTGTGGGCGGTTTTCATTTTTGAGGGAAGCAATTTCATCCGTATGTCTTTTTGGAAAGTGCATTTTGCTATATCCTAAAGGCTTTGTCATCCATGATTCTTTAGAAAGTGTACTTTGCCATGTACTTCGTTTAGTACTTTGCCATAGTCAATTACATTCTCTGCTTATCAAATATTCGGCCAGACTTCTTCTGGGTGAAGAAACTCTTATTGCAACTGGTTAAGCTCCTTAAAGTTTCTTTAGTGCTGTCAGTGATCATAACTCCAATCAACTGAAAAACGAATGTAAAAGTGAAGAGAGTGAAGGTATATGTCCATCATATGTTAGTAACTTACAAAAGTTGTCTAAGATGTGCATCTCAAATATATAATCGGTGGAAGGACATTAATTTAGATGATGGTTAACTTCAGAGTCGCATTTAATCTCGACTGAACCAGTCATCAAATTTATACCAGAGCATTATTAGCCTATGACTGAAATCGAAATGGTTCAATGATCTCTTTGTTTGGAGTTTTATCTCATTCTCAAATCTCGAGTCTTGAAGATGAGTTCTTCAATTTTCTTTAGTGTAAATTAAAATGTGGCTTTCTGTAAGACTTACTTGATTGTGCTACAATTGACTAAGGTTTCAATTGCGGATTGGTTGTTTAGAGCAACTGGGCAACACCATATTGAATCTGATAAAGTTCTTATTTTGCTCATTAAAAACAAAGAACAAGAGAAAATTATTGAACCAGATTCAAGATTCCTTTCTCATCTTGTCAAATCAATTGAGAAGGCTTTTCTGGGTCCTGGTTTTTTTATTCATTTAATTTGGAGTGTAACAAATTATCTTTGTAGGCATTTGGACAATGGTTCGGTGGATGTTGACAAAAAAGAGTTGTTGAAAAGAAGTTTGTGGAACTTGTTTCTAGTAGTTTGTTAAAACTGAAGAGTGGAAACAAAATAGCAACTACATTTAACAAATAAATGACAAAAATCACTTCCATTAAACAAGAAAATTCTAGCTTGATCATATGAAACATATTATTTTCATACTACCGTGGGGAATGTAAAGGAAGTAATGAGCTCTGATCTGCGTCATTGTTTAGCTAGTTCTTTCAGTTTTCTGTTAACTTTTCATGCTTATGATTTCAATTTGTAGTGGCTAAGACATACATGAAGCATTTAAATTTGTTCTCGCTATCTCCCTCATTCTGATTATTAATGGGCAACTCAGAGATTAAGATGAGAATACGACTTTTATTCAAAAGTAAAGACAACTCTGCCTGTTGAGCTTTGCTTATATTACCGGTTTCAATTCGAATAAAGGAGAAAGTCGTGCTAAGCCTACATAAAACTTGTTAAATCCCCAACTTGTTTGGGACTAAAACATTATTATTATTGTATTTCAGAATGAAAGTACAAAGTTACTTAATGATCATTTGAAGACAGATTTTTAAGACCAAGATCTCTTTTCGCTGAAATATTTATGTAAAAATAACCTCTGTAAGCCAAATAAGTACTGCAAAATTTAGTCGATAGATAAAGAGTTTAAAAGATTGAATTAGCAGTTCTGAAATATAATATAAAATACTACAATCAGGGCATGTACTTTAATCATATTCCTTCCTTTTATATGGGGCCTAACTGTATTAAACTTGTAACACTCTTATTCACATGATTTATGCACGTTATTCAATCATTAACGTCAATATGGCAATATAGTCTAGTGATTTATGGACATGCAGCTACTTATACGAGTTCTTAAGCAAACATTTATTTAAAAAAGATAAATTAATGCACTTCGTGAGTGTGTGCATCCAAATGCTTGGAAGATGGCCAACTCGAAGCATAATGACTTCTCCCCCCACACACAGAGACATATATATAATATATATATAGCCATGCAATACTTATTAATTATTCTTCTATTTATTTGCGTCTATTTAACCTAATGAATATAATAATATCGCATAACTACTCTCGGCTTTAAATCTCTCTAGTTCCTTTTTGGCAAAAAACAGATAACAATATAAGTAAAAAATAAAGTTAAAAAATGTCAAGCTCTTATTGGAGCTTAACTTAAGCCCCAATATTTTTATTAAAATTAAGACTTCTGAGATCTTTATAAACATATGAATATTAAATATACTGCATATAGATATGAACATGAATAACTAATAAGTACTTCCCCTGCTCATTTTAAGTGATTTTTTGATTCTTTTCACACATATTAAAAAATTCACCTATTTAGTATTAATTAATAATAAAATTGACTATATTAATCTTAATTTGCTCATTGGAAATATATAACAAACTATTCCTAGCTCTTTACTCCAAGGGCAATTTTAGAAAGAACAAGTTAATTTTTTTTAGATATTTAAAAAATTAAATATTGTGAACCAAAAAAAAAAAAGTCAAAAGATCATTTAAAATTGACCGAAAGGGAGTATAGTATTTGTTCTTTCCACATCGGAATGTGGATATAATCTATTAATCTTTTCTTGACTTTTACTTCGAAAATGGCAGAACTATTTGCTAGGACATGCAAAAGATCAACATTAATTTGCTCATTATAAATTAAAGTCAAACGTCTCTGACTTAATGCGTTAAATCAAGATTGTCACAGTGACTGTCTCCAATAGAGGAAAGGTCAACTATTTAGAATGATCTAAGCCACATGTTTCTGTCTTTTGACTCAAACCAAAATTCATTTTAGGTAACGTTAATTAGGAATTCATAAAATGTCAGCCCATTTAAAAAGAAAGAAAAAGAAATATTAGTTGTCAGCTCATTAGGAACAAGCCATTTGCTAATCTTATCCATAACTTGAAGTAACTAAAGTCTACTATTTACGACCAATTTAAGCCAATTTCATTTATTTTTTTTAAAGTTACACAAGAAATCGCGAAAGAAAATATGACTTACTGGAGCGAGAGAGAGGAAATTAAAGGGGTTAAGAATCAAAATTCGGAAGAATTGATTTTGTAATCCTTTACAAATTTATTTTATCTTATGTCTTTTTTATAAGAGATATGAAGTTTTATATATAAAAGATCTGAAAATAACACACAAGAGATCTGAAAAGATTATTTTCCTCTATTCAAATTGTAAGTGACCACAGAAAATCATTTTTTTCCCCATAATTTGACATGTTCAACCATATATATGTGGTCTCTTCGCCATGACAATTTAGTGGTAAAGACATCACTATTTGAATAACAATATTATGAGTTCAAATACAATAACTATACATATACTCAAAATTACTCCAAAATAAGTCATTTTGGGTTGTTACATTCCTCTTCTTTTTTCATATATAAATTGCTTATCTTGTGCTTGGAGTATGAGACATGACATAAGTGTATCCTTTAAGGAACCAAGAGAGAGTAAACTGAAACAAATATACACTTCCACCAAAACAATTCAAAATCTAACACATGGACAATTAGGTTTGTGAAATCATTTTTCTACCTAAGAATGAAAAAAAAGAATTAAACAAAAACAATGTCTTGACAGTTGCCACTTGCCACATTGATTGTAGAAAATAGTTGCACGTTATTAATTTTATTAAGTGTAAGCTGAAGATTAACAATGTAGTTGTCATTAGCTTAATCACTGCTAGCTCTTTTAATAGTTAAATTTATCCTGATTAACGTTCAAGGGTGTATTAGTGCTATATATATGCCACGTTCAATTAGATGGTCAATTGGACAAGCTCGAAAGTGTCTTTTAATTTTAATTACTGCTAGCATATGTTTAAGTTGATTACTGCAAGGGTTCATTATCATTCTATATTGATAGCACTTTTTCAAATTAAATTAACGTTTAAAATCAGTAACATTAACAAGTGTCTTCCGGTTAATTAAATAACACAACACAGCTAATTCCTATCAACATTCTTTCCTCTTTTTCTCCATCTCATTTATTTTTATAATTCTTTTTGGTAACTATGAATCTCTCTTTTTTTTTTTTTTTTTTTTTTTTTTTTTTTTTTTTTAAATAAGTTATCTAGTATTTCAGAACCCATTATCTCGTCTACTCCAAATTCAAGCCTCCAAGAGTTCAAAAAGGAGGAAGCAATCCTACTAAAGGTTTCTCTATTTCCGGAGCCTGTTGTATACTGGCTTCTATCTTTCTCCTTTTTCTCTCCCTTTTAAAGGTATTTGGAACTAAAAGAAATAATATTAGTATTTGTGTTTCGTAATAGTGAACTTTGAATACTATGACATGCAAAAGATCAGCGTAACGTTGCTCATAATATAGTATGTCACGACCCGGAATTCCCACTCTCATGAGCGTGATAGCGCCTAATATTTCATTTGCTAGACAAGCCAAATTAGAATAGTTTTTAGCCGTTTTTAATAAATCAAATTCACTGATGCCAATAAACTGAAATAGAACTGAAAAGAGTACTGTGAAAAGTCATAACAACTGCAATATCTAGATACAACCCCAGATCTGCTGTCACAAGTGCACGAGCGACTAGAATAATACAGATAATGATCTGAATGAAAGTAAAACTGTCTGAAAAGAAATAAACAGCTAGGATAAGGTAGAAGGGGACTTCAAGGCTGCGAACGCCGAGCAACTGTACCTCAAGTTTCCGTCCGATGGTCAATCCGAGTAATCTACTAATCTCCGCTGGGACCGACTCCAAAATCCGCACAAGAAGTGCAGAGTGTAGCATGAGTACAATCGACCCCATGTACTTTGTAAGTGCCGAGTCTAATGTAACGACCCGGCCGGTCATTTTGAGAGTATTAGTCCCGATCCCCTATTTATTGCTCCCTCTAATTTGTTTTGTGGTTACGTAACTTGCCGGGATGCCTGGTGTAGGGCTCGGGAGTGTTTCAGAGTGGAATGGGACACATAGTCCCTAAATTGAAAGTTTAAGTCGTAGAAATTGACTGTAGTTACTTGTGTGAAGACGACTTCGGAATGGAGTTTTGATAGTTCAAATAGCTCCGTAGGGTGATTTTGGTCTTAGGAGCGTGTCCGGATATTGATTTGGAGGTCGCTTAGGTCATTTCAGTGTTAATTGGCGAAAGTTGAAAGATTTTTGGAAAGTTTGACCGAGATGGACTTTTTGATATTGGGGTCGGATTCCGATTCCAAAAGTTAGGGTAGGTTCCTCATGTCAAATGTGACTTATGTGAAAAATTTGAGGTCAATCGGACGTGATTTGTTAGGTTTCAACATCAGATGTAGAAGTTAGAAGTTCAAAAGTTCATTAGGCTTGAATCGATGCGCAATTCGTGGTTTACCATTGTTTGATGTGATTTGAAGGGTCAATTAAGTTCGTATGATGATTTAAGACTTGTTGGTATTTTCGGTTGAGGTCCCGGGGGCCTCGGGTGTGATTCGGATCATCATTGAATCATTTTTTGACTTAGAGGATTGCTGATGCTGGCTGGTTCTAGTCATCGCACTTGCGGTGGTATTGGCCGCAGGTGGGGATTCGCATAAGTGAGTTTTGAGTCGCAGATGTGGATCTGTCCTTTTCCAGCAGTGGTGGCAGAAGCGGACATTTTTCGCAGAAGCGCCTTCGTTTCTGCGATAGTAGGGGCACAGAAGCGCTAGTGGTCGCAAGTGCGATCCTTTTCCCACATAAGCAGTCTCGCAGTTGCGGGCCCTTATTCGTAGAAGTGGAAACCCTAGACTAAGTGTTTTCCGCACCTGCGATGGTTTTTCCCTAGGTGATGCATCGCAGAAGCAATTCTTGGGCCGCATATGCGGTTTGACTGGGCAGAAAAAGGGAAAAGTCAAGGGTCTTATTTAATTTTCACTTTGGACTTAGTTAGCTCGGATTGAGGCGAGATTTTGAGGGATTTTCAGAGAAAATATTTGAGTAAAGATTCTTGACTCGTTTTTGAGTAAATTCCATTAATCTATCTTCGATTTCTTCATTTATTTAGATTTGGGTTGAAAAATTGGAAAAAAAAGTATAAAAGTTCTTAAACCGAATCTTTGAATTTTGAAAGGCGAAACGAGATCGGATTTGAATAATTTTGTATGGTAGACTCGATATCGAATGGGTGTTTGAATCTTATAATTTTGGTCGGGTTCCGAGACGCAGGCCCGAGATGACATTTTGGGGCGATTTTTTAATTTCTTACTAAAATCATAACTTTATTATTTAGATTAGTTTCCTATAGTTATAATTATAATATGTAATTATTTTTGGCTATATTTGAGCCATTCGGAGTCGGAGAATTGAGGGAAAGGCCTTTTTATTGATTGATTGAGCTTGGTTTGAGGTAAGTGACTTGTCTAACCTTGTGTGGGAGAAATTCCGCTTAGGATTTGGTACTGTTGTGACAGTTTGTGATATGTGAAGGTTGTGTACGCGAGGTGACAAGTGCGTACCCCGGTTAAATGTTAAAATTCTGGTTTTTTCCAAGTAGTTTCCTTTCTATGCCTTAACTGAGTTACTTTAGCATGTATAGTCATGATGTTTAGCCTAATTTCATATGTCTTCTTGTCTTATCTCTTATTTGTAACTTGCACTACATGCTTAGTTGAATTATCTGCTTTCTTGGTTTCATTATTCATTATTTAACTGTGAGATTCTTTACTTGAAATGTCATTGTTTTGGTTATTATGTTTGGTTTCCGTGATTATTATTGAGGTGATTGTTTTATTGTTGCACAATATTTCTACCGTGCTGTGGTTATTGTTGCACGAGGTTTCTGCCGTGCTGTGGTTATTGTTGCACGAGGTTTTTGCCATGCGGTTGTTATTTTTTGCACGAGGTTTCTGCCGTGCCATTGTAATTATTGATACGCATGCGGTGGTATAAGGTCTGGGTGTTGAAACGCATGCGGTGAGATAAGGTGGCTTGAAACACGTGGCTAATAGAGGAACTACTAGAAGTCATGTGGTGTGATAGTGGGCTAAAACTTGGGATGCTATTTAGGAAAAAATGATTTTCAAAATTAATTTTAAAGGCTCCCACGGTGGTACAAGGAAAGATTATGAATCATTTTACAATTTGGACTACGAGGCGGTAACTCGGGAGTGCCCCTGTTGATTTCCTCTATTTCCTGTATTGTTTGTTGTTGTTTTTCTGAACTTGTAAGGTTCTTGCTTTCTTTTGTGTTGTATTTGTTATCCTTGATTCCGTGTTGTTACCTTCCGTACGTTCTTATTGTTTCACTTCTCTATCATTTTATTTTATCATTATATCTTCTGCTTGGTTTCTTATTATTTCTCGTAGGGCTCTGACCCGATCTCGTCACTACTTTACTGATTTTAGGCTTGGCACTTACTGGGTACCCTTTTGGTGTACTCATGCTACACTTTTGCATATGTTTTATGCAGATCCAGGTGCATCCTATCAGCCTCGATATTAGTATGTCGCGTTGCTGCTCAAAGACTTCAAGGTACACTTTCCTGCATCCGCAGGCCTCGGAGTCCCCATCTATCATATTCTTTCCTTATTTCATTACATTTATTAGACAATGATGTATAGGAGCATCCCGTACTGTATCTAGAGCTTGTGACTTATATCTTACCAGATTTTGGAAGTTGTGTATATACTGAGTTGCTGTTTCATTTTATATAGCTGCTGCGGTTTTGAGTTTTAAGTTGTTATTTAAGATATTCCGCATGTTTTGTTAGGCTTACCTAGTTTTAGAGACTAGGTGCCGTCATGACATCCTACGGAGAAAATTTAGGTCGTGACAAGTTGGTATCATAGCTCTAGGTTCATAGGTGTTATGAGTCAGAAACAAGTTTAGTAGTGTCTCACGGATCGGTACGAAGACGTCTGTACTTATCTTTGGGAGCCTATAGAATTTAGGAAAAGCTTCACTTCTTTGATTCCTTGTCGTGCGAAATTGACTTCAGGATTCTAAACTTCTTTCTTTCTATTCTCACACAGATGGTCAGGACACGTACAACCGGATCAGATGATTAGACACTCGCGCCCCTTACTAGAGCAGCGAGAGGAAGGGACCAGGGTAGAGGCTCAGGGCGTCCACGTGGTGCAACCAGAGCACCTGTACGAGCTGCTATAGAGGAGCCACCGGTAGCTTAAGTTGGAGCGCAGGCACCTGAGACACATGTTACTGCACCAGCTCTCCATGAGATCCTCGCCCAGTTTTTGAGCATGATCGGTACTTTAGCTCAGGCAGGGTTGATCCCACTTGCTCCTACCATATCTCAGGCCGGAGGAGGAGCACAAACTCCCGTCGCCCGTACCCCAGAGCAGTGGGTTTAGGTCGACCAGGTTCCAAAGGTCATAGCAGGATAGCCGGTAGCCCCAGTTTAGCCCGAGGTTAGGGCAACACTTTCTGAAGGGGAGTAGTTCAGGATCAATAGGTAGAAAAAGTACCACCCTCCTACTTTCAGTGGCTTGGCGTCAGAGGATGCCCAGGGGTTTCTTAAGGAGTGCCACCGTATCCTCCGTACTATGGGTATTGCAGAATCTTGTAGGGTTACTTTCACTAAGTTCCAGCTTAAGGGAGTGGCTTATCAGTGGTGGCGAGCATATGAGTTGGATAGTCCGGCCGAGGCAGCTTCACTCACTTGAAATCAGTTCTCTGATATGTTCTTAAGGGAGTATGTTCCCCAAAGTCTCAGGGATGCATGGCGCGCAGAGTTTGAGCAGTTGTGCTCGGGTTCTGTGACCTTGTCGGAGTATGCGGTTCGATTCAGTGATTTTTCAGTCATGCACAAGCCTTGGTTGCTACTGTTAGAGAGCGGGTTCGTCAATTTATCGAGGGGCTCAACCTATTATCAGATTTAGCATGGCCCGAGAGTTGGAGATGAACATCGCATACCAGCAGGTCATGGGGATTGCTAGGAGATTGGAGAGTATGCTGACTCGGGAGAGAGAGGAGAGAGAGGCCAAGAGGTCTCGAGAGTCTGGCATATATAGTGGTACTCGTGCCCCAGTTGCAGCTCGTCATGAAAAAGGCTATGTGAGTCGCCCTGTTCATTTAGACAGCGGTATTCCAGCCACTCCTAGGCTTTAGGCTCCCTATTATACATCGGCATTGTCTAGTGCACCTCCTGCACTTGGTGCTTTCAGCAGTCAGTCCAGCCGATCAGGCCCGAGCCAGTCACAACAGCCACATCCCTGAGAGCTTGTTTTTGAGTGTGGTGACACTCATCATATTGTGAGGGATTGCCCCAGACTCAGGAGGGGTGCCCTTCTGCAGACTACTCAGGCTCCGCGTGCTCCACCAGGTCCTCAGGCTATGGTTACAGCACCAACTACCACTCCACCCGCGCAGCCAGCTCGAGGTGGAGGTCGGGCAGGTAGAGGTCGCCCTAGAGGGGGAGGCCAGGCTATATATTATTCTCTTCGTACTCGGACGGAGGCAGTTGCATCCGACTCTATCATCATAGGTATTGTTCCGGTCTGTCATAGAGATGCATCAGTCTTATTTCATCCAGGCTCCACTTATTCATATGTGTCATCTTATTTTGCTCTAAATTTGGGCGTATCCCATGATTATTTGAGTTCTCCTGTATATGTGTCTACACTTGTGGGAGATTCTATTGATGTTGACCGTGTGTATCAGTCGTGTTTGGTTGTTCTTAGTGGTTTTGAGACCAGAGCCGATCTATTATTGCTTAGTATGGTAGACTTTGATATTATTTTGGGCATGGACTGGTCGTCGCCCTATTATGCTATTCTTGATTGTTGCGCCAAGACTGTGACGCTAGCTATGCTAGAATTACCCCTGTTAGAGTGGAGAGGTACCTTAGATTACACTCCTAGCTGAGTTTATTTCATTTCTAAATGCTCAGCGAATGGTTGAGAAAGGGTGTGATGCGTATCTAGCATATGTGAGAGATGTCAATGTTGTTACTCCTACTGTTGAGTCAGTTCCGGTAGTGAGGGATTATCCAGATGTATTTCTAGCAGATCTTCCGAGCATGTCGCCCGATAGAGATATTGACTTTGGTATTGATTTGTTACTGGGCACTAAGCCCATCTCTATTCCTCTATATCGTATAGCTCTACTAGAGTTAAATGAGTTAAATGAGCAGTTGCATGAGTTGCTTGATAAGGGCTTCATTCAGCCCAGTGTGTCGCCTTGGGGTGCTCCAATCTTGTTTGTAAAGAAGAATGATGGTTCTATGTGCATGTGTATTGATTATTGCCAGTTGAGCAAGCTTACAGTGAAGAACACCTATCCATTAACACGTATTGATGACCTATTCGATCATCTACAAGGTGCCAGAGTGTTCTCCAAGATTGACTTGCGTTCAGGCTATCATCAGTTGAAGATTAGGGAACCAGATATACCGAAGAATGCCTTCAGAACTCGATATGGTCAGTACGAGTTCCTTGTGATGCCTTTTGGGCTGACCAATGCCCTAGCAACATTCATGCACTTGATGCATAGTGTATTCCGGCCCTATCTTGACTCATTTGTCATTGTGTTTATTGACGATATTCTGTTGTGCTCCTGAAGTCCGGAGGATCATGAGCAACACCCGAAGACTGTGCTTCAGACCTTGAGAGAAAAGAAGTTATATGCAAAATTCTCAAAGTGTGAATTCTAGCTAGATTCAGTGGTATTTTTGGGTCATGTAGTGTCGAGTGAGGGGATCAAGGTAGATCCGACGAAGATTGAGGCAGTGTAGAGTTGGCCCAGACCGTCCTCAGCTACGGAGATCCAGAGTTATGTTAGTTTGGAGGGGTATTACCGTCGATTTGTAGATGGTTTCTCATCTATTGCAGCACATATGACCAGGCTGACCCAGAAGGGTGTTCTGTTTAGGCGGACAGAGGAGTGTGAGGAGAGCTTTCAAAAGCTCAAGACTGCTTTGACTACAGCCCTAATGTTGGTATTGCCTAAAGGTTGGAGGTCTTACGCTGTGTATTGTGATGCGTCGCGCATTGGTCTCGACGCGGTGCTGATGGAGGACGATAGGATGATTGCCGACGCGTCTAGACAATTGAAGGTGCACGAGAAGAACTATCCTGTCCACGACCTTGAGTTAGCAGCTATCGTTCATGCCTTGAAGATTTGGCAGCACTATTTGTACCGCGTCCCTTATGAGATCTACACCGATCACCGGAGTCTGCAGCATCTGTTCAAACAGAAGGATCTTAACTTACGTTAGCGGAGGAGGTTAAAGTTGCTTAAGGACTATGATATCACCATTCTATATCATCCCGAGAAGGCTATTGTAGTGGTCGATGCCTTGAGTTGTAGATCGCAAATTTGGGCAGTTTAGCTTATCTACCAACAGCGAAGAGGCCATTGGCATTGGATGTTCAGGCATTGGCCCATTGTGGTAGATTGGATGTTTCTGAGCCGGGTCAAGTTTTGGCATGTGTGGTTTCTCGGTCTTCTCTTCATGATCGTATCAGAGAGCATCAGTATGATGACTCTCATCTGCTTGTCCTTTAGGACACGGTTCAGCACGCTGATGCCAAAGAGGTTGCTATTGGAGATGACGATGTATTGTGGATGCAGAGCAGGCTATATGTGCCCAATGTAGATGGTTTGCGTGAGTTGATTTTCCAGAAGGCTCACAGTTCGCGGTACTCCATTCATCCAGGTACACTATTGGTGGAAGGACATGGTGGAGTATGTAGCTCGGTGCCTAAATTATCAGCAGGTGAAGTATGAGCATCAGCAGCCAAGTGGTTTGCTTCAGAAGCTAGAGATTTCGGGGTAGAAATAGAAGCAGATCACTATGGATTTTGTTGTTGGGCTCCCACGGACTCAAAGGAAGCTCGTTTGCAGTTTGGGTATCCATCATCTCTGACCGGGGTACGCAGTTTACATCGTGGTTCTGGAGAGCCGTACAACATGAGTTAGGTACTCGAATTAAGTTGAGCACAACATTTCACCCTCAGATGGACGGGCAGTCCGAGCGCACTATCCAGATATTGGAGGATATGCTCCGTGCATATATGATGGAGTTTGGGGGTTCTTGGGATCAGTTCTTGTCACTTGCGGAGTTTGCCTACAATAACAGCTACCAGTCCAGCATTCACATGGTGCCGTATGAGGCTTTGTATGGTAAATGATGTCGGTCTCCAGTGGGTTGGTTCGAGCGGGGTGAGACTAGGCTATTGGGTACAGACTTGGTTTAGGATGCTTTGGAAAAGGCTAAATTGATTCAGGATTTACTTCGTACAGCCCAATCTAGAAAGAAGAGTTATGCGGATCGGTTGGTTCTGCATTCATGGTTGGAGAGCGGGTCTTGCTCCGGGTTTCACCCATGAAGGATGTTATGAGGTTCGGAAAGAAGGGTAAGTTGAGCCCTAGGTATATCAGGCCTTTTGAGATTCTTGAGAGGGGTGAGATGTGGCTTACAGACTTGTACTTCTACCTAGTCTAGCTGCAATTCATCCACTATTTCATGTTTCTATGCTCCGTAAGTATCATGGCGATCCGTCTCATGTGTTAGACTTCAGCTTATTCCAGTTGAACAAGGATCAGTCTTATGTTGAGGAGCCAGTGACCATTTTGGAATGGCAGGTTCGAAAGTTGAGGTCGAAAATCATTGCTTCAGTGAAGGTTCAGTGGAGGGGTCAGCCATTCGAGGAGGCGACTTGGGAGATTGAGCATGATATGCGTAGCCGTTATACTCATCTTTTCACCACTTTAGGTATGTCTCTACTCGTTCGAGGATGAATGTTTGTTTTAAAAGGGGGAGGATGTAACGACTCGGCAGGTCGTTTTGAGAGTATTAGCCCCGATCCCCTATTTATTGCTCCCTCTATTTCATTTTGTGGTTACGTGACTTGCCGGGATGCTTGGTGTCGGTTTCAGCGTGGAATGGGACACATAGTCTCTAAATTGGAAGTTTAAGTCGTAGGAGTTGACCGTAGTTTGATTTGTGTGAAGACAACTCCGGAATAGAGTTTTCATGGTTCCAATAGCTTCGTAGGGTGATTTATGTCTTAGGAGCGTGTCCAGATGTTGATTTGGAGGTCCATAGGTCATTTCAGCGTTAATTGGAGAAAGTTGGAAAGTTGGATTTTGAAAGTTTGACCAGGAGTGGACATTTTGATATTGGGGTCGGATTTTAATTCTGGAAGTTGGAGTAGGTCTGTAATGTCAAATAAGACTTGTGTGCAAAATTTGAGGTCAACCAGACGTGATTTGGTAGGTTTCGGCATCGAATGTAGAAGTTAGAAGTTGAAAAGTTCATTAGGCTTGAACCGATGCGCAATTTGTGGTTTTAGCGTTGTTTGATGTGATTTGAAGGCTCGACTAAGTTCCTATGATGAATTAGGACTTGTTGGTATTTTTAGTTGAGGTTCAGGTGGCCTCGGGTGTGATTCGGATCGTCATCAGATCATTTTTGGACTTAGAGGATTGCTAATGCTGGGATGGTTCTGGTGTCATCGCACCTGCGGTGGATTGGCCGCAGGTGCGGACTCACACAAGCGAGCTTTGAGTCGTAGATGCGGAGCTGACCTTGTCCAGCAGTGGTCGCAAAAGCGGTACATTTTTCGCAGAAGTGCCTTCGTTTCTGCGATAGCAGGGGCACAGAAGCACCAGTGGTCGTAGGTGCGATCCTTTTCCCGCATAAGCAGTCTCGCAGTTCCGGGCCCTTATTTGCAGAAGCGGAAACCCTGGAATAAGTGTTTTCCGCACCTGCGATGGTTTTTCCGCAGGTGCGGCGTCGCAGAAGCAATTCTTGGGCTGTAGATGCGGTTTGACTGGGCAGAAAAAGGGAAAAGTCGAGGGTTTGATTTCATTTTCACTTTGAGACTTTCTGAGCTCGGATTGAGGCGAGATTTTGAGGGATTTTCAGAGAAAATATTTGGTTAAGGATTCTTGACTTGTTTTTGGTTAAATTCCACTAATCTATCTTCGATTGCTTCATTTAATTAAGAATTTGGGTTGAAAATTTGGGGAAAAGGTGTAAAAGTTCTTAGACCGAATTCTTGAGTTTTGAAAGGTGAAATGAGATCGGATTTGAATAATTCTTGTATGGTTGACTCGATATCGAATAGGTGTTCGGATTTTATAATTTTGGTCAGATTCTGAGACGCGGGCCCCGAATGACATTTTGAGACGATTTTCCAATTTTTTACTAAAATCGTAATTTCATTATTTATATTAATTTCCTATAGTTATAATTGTAGTATGTAATTGTTTTTGGCTAGATTTGAGCCATTCGGAGTCGGAGAATCGAGGGAAAGTCCCTTTTATTGATTGATTGAGTTTGGTTTGAGGTAAGTGACTTGTCTAACCTTGTGTGGGGGAAATTTCCCCCCGAGCACATCATTTTTCCAAGAAGCTCCACTACCTACAAAAACACAACAAATCCACACAAAACGCACTTGTTAGTCCGCTTTAATATCAAACGAAAACTAAAACTAAAATAAATCTATGCTACGAATTGGCTTGCCTTCCATTAAGAGCCTTAGTTAATTTCATGGCATGACGACTACAACACGACCATGGTTTGCCTCCCAGGAAGCACCTGATTTAACGTCGTAGCACGACGCAGGCTTTTAGGATTACACTTTACTCACATATTGGGGCTCTTCCAAGTACGTCACATGTTTCTCCCCTTTTTTTCAATCATTCCAAGGTAGTGTTTCAACCTTTTCCCATTCACTTTAAACCTATTCATTCCATTTTCGGACTCAATTTCTACCACTCCACTTGGGAACACTTTCACAAGTCTAAATGGTCCCGACCATTTAGATTTCAGTTTACCCGAAAATAATCTCAATCTCGAGTTGTAGAAAAACACTAGATCTCTGGGTTTGAAGTTCCTATCTAGAATGTGCTTGTCATGTATCATATTCATTCTTTCCTTGTACAATCTTGTACTCTCGAATGCCTGGAACTGGAACTCCTCGAGTTCATGTAACTTGGTAACTATACTTGTGCCTGCGGATTATATATCCAAATTCAACTGCCGCAATCCTCATTAGGCTTTGTGTTCAAGCTCCACCGAAAGATGGTAGGATTTTCCAAACACCAACTTGTACGGAGACATACAAATTGGAGTTTTAAATGTTGTGCGGTAAACCCATAACACATCATCCAGCTTCCTTGCCAAATCAGTCTGAGTCGCATTCACTTTCTTGGTCAGGACACTTTTTATTTCCCTGTTGGACACTTCCACTTGCCCGCTCGTTTGTGGGTGGGAAGGTGTGGCAACCTTATGGCGAATTCCATATTTTTATAATAGCCTTGCGAACGCTCCATTGCATAAATGAGTTTCACTATCACTGATTATAGCTCTCGGAGTGCCAAACTGTGTGAAAATATTTTTCCTTTGTTGGAAGAGCCGTAAATTTAACCCATTTGGAGACATAGTCAACTACTACCAATATGTATTTGTTACCATATGAGTTGACAAATGGTTCCATAAACTCAATCCCCCATACGTCAAACACTTCCACCTCTTGAATTGTAGTCATCGGCATCTCATGACGACGAGATATATTGCTGATTCTTTGGTACTCATCCCAACTTTTCATCTAGGCATGGGAATCCTTGAATAGAGTCGTCCAATACAAACCCAACTCCAACACCTTCGTCGTTGTCCAAATTCCTCCAAAGTGCCCACCATATGGTGAAGCGTGGCAGGCCTGCAAAACAAAATATTGATCTTTCTCGGGGATACACCTCCAGATCATGTTATCCACACAGATTTTAAAAAGTAAAGGTTCATCTTAGTAATAAGACCGACAATCATGAAAGAACTTTTTCTTTTGACTCGAAGAGAGTTCATAGGGTACAATACCGCTTGCCAAATAGTTAGCAATATCAGCATACCAAGGCGTCTCCTCTATTGCCACTGCTAGTAATTGTTCATTCAGAATGTCTCTGCTATATCTTCAACCTCTACTTTCTTTTCAGCTCCCTCCAACCTTGAAAGGTGGTCTGCCACTTGGTTCTCCGTTCTTTTCCTATCGCGCATCTCCAAATCGAATTCTTGTAGTAAAAGAACCTAACGGATTAAGCGTGGCTTTGACTCCTTCTTTGCTATCAAGTACCTAAGTGCTGTATGATCAGTATAAACAATCACTTTTGAACCTATCTAATAAGACCTGAATTTGTCGAATGCAAACACTACAGCTAACATCTCTTTCTCAGTCATAGTATAATTGAGTTGTGCAACGCTTAGTGTTCTGCTTGCATACTAAATTGGGTGCACCATTTTTTCTTTTCGTTGCCCCAAAATTGCTCCTATAGCATAGTCACTCGCATCGCACATGAGCTCAAACAGCTGCTCCTAGTCGGGGGCAAGGATGATTGGTGCAGTCACCAATATCTTCTTCAGCTCTTCAAATGCTAACCTGCAATCATCATAAAACACAAAGAGGTGATCCTTGTCATGCAGTTTACATAAGGGATTAGAAATTTTACACAAATCCTTTATAAATTGCCTGTAGAACTGGCGTGCCCAAGGAAACTTCTTATTGCCTTGACCCAAGTGGGCGGTGGCAACTTCTCTATAATGTCAACCTTTGCATGGTCAACCTAAATACCCTTACTTGACACTCGATTCCCCAAAACTATACCTTCTTGTACCATAAAATGGCACTTCTCCAATTCTTCAGGTTTGTCTCCACACACCTTTTCAACACTCTTCTCAAATTGTTAAGACAATCATCGAATGAATTCCCCACCACTGAGAAATCATCCATAAAAACTTCTGTAATATCTTCAACCATATCAGTGAAAATTTCTAGCATACACCTCTGGAAAGTGGCAGGTGCATTGCAACGGCCAAACGACATTCTCCGAGAGGCAAAGATGCCATACGGACAAGTGAATGACGTTTTTTCCTCTATCCTAAGGGGCTATGGTGATGTACCCCGAATATCCATCCAAAAAGCAAAAGCGAGACCTCCCTGCCAATCTATCCAATATTTGGTCAATGAACGGCAGGGGAAAATGGTCTTTTGGGGTGGCAATGTTCAGTTTTCTGTAATCCATGAAGATTCTCCAACCTTTGACTGTACGAGTAAAGATCAATTCATTATTCTCATTATGTACAATAGTCATGCCACCTTTCTTCGGAAGACATTGGACTGGGATTACCCAGATGCTCTACGAGATAGGAAAAATGATTCCCGCATCCAGCCACTTTATCACTTCCTTCTTCACCACTTCCTTCATGTTCAGGTTCAACCTTCTTTGATGTTCCCTGGAAGGCTTATGCCCCTCTTCCAAGAGAATCTTATGCATGCAAAAGGTCGGGTTGATACCCTTAATATCTTCCATGGCCAATGTAACACCTATAAAAAGTTGTTCTACCTACACAATTAACAAATTAGATAAGATAATAACTGGTATTGTAGAATAGGTCCTAAGAAAGCATATATGAGGTGAGCTGGAAGCGGTTTCAGGTCCAACTGTGGTGGCTCCTCTATTGACGGCTTTACAAGTGGCGTTGCTCTTTCTTCTAAGTGTAGTGGTTCAAACTGAGGTTCCTTTTTATAGAACCCTTGACCTTCGAGAGCCATAACCCACTTTGTCAACTCTTCATCATCCACTTCTTTCAAATTCATCAAACAAGCTTCTAATGGGTCTCTAACATTAAGAGTATCATCCTCTTGTAGTATCACATCTACTGCCTCCACTAGAGAACAATTTGTAGATTCGCTGGGCCTCCTCATATGTTGTTGAACATTGAATATTATTTCTTCATTATTCAACCTCATTTTCAACTCTCCAGTCTCACTGTCAAACAATGCTCTCTCAGTGGCTAAAAATGGCCTTCCTAAAATTATGGGCATTTCTTTGTCAACTTGGCAGTTGAGAATAACAAAATCAGCAGAAAATATAAACTTCTCTACTTGGACAAGCGTATCATCTAGAATTCATGTTTGCCTTTTTACTGTGCGATCAGCCAGTTGCAGCAATATTGAGGTTGGTCTAGCTTTGCTAATGCGTAAAATTGTGTAGATTGTCAAGGGAATCAAGTTAATACTGGCTCCCAAGTCACACAATGCTTTAGCAAAAGCATAACTGCCAATTGTGCATGGGATAGTGAAACTATCGGGATCAGACAACTTTTGAGCCATAGGTCTTGTCACTACCGCTCTACAATTTAGAGTCAGAGTTACAGTAGACAGGTCCTGGAAGTCAAACTTTCGAGACATCAAATCGTTCATCATTTTAGCATAGCCTGGCATTTCCCTCAAAGCATCCATCAGTGGAATGTACAATTGAATCTGTCGAGCATTTCCATGAATTTCCTGTATTGATCATCTTTCTTTTGCTTTGCCAACCTTGAGGGAATGGTGCTGGATGTAGCTTCTGCCCACTGCTTTGTGTCTCCTGAATAGAAATCTTTTCCACTACCTGTTCTGGTAAATGTTCAATTTCCTTCTCCTTGCCTTTGTCAACTTGTGCTTGTTCAATTGTAACCTTTGTGAGCTCGGTCGACTAATGGATTTTGAATGGCATGGAGTAAGTGGAACTGTGTCTCTTTTGGATTGATGTTTGTGTCTGCAGGCAACGTACCTTGTGGGCGATTGTTCAAAGTCATGGACAGCTGGCCTAACTGAGTTTTAATGCCTTTAATTGCCGAGTCAGGTGCGGGTAACTTTTCTTGCATCCTTCCGTTTTTCGCAATGATTTGTTGTAGCATGCCCTTGATTTTTATCATATTACTGTCGTCTCGTCTGGTCACATGTTGTTGATGAGGTTGTTGGCAAGCCAACTGTTGTTAGTGCTGCTGAATGTAACCCTATTTCTTTTGAAAGGGCAGAACTTGGCGTTGTGGTCGTGCTCCCCCAGGATTGGTATTGTATTGTTGCTGGGTTGGTCTATGCTGTTGATTCTGAGGTCCCCATTGTTGTCCACCTTGCCTTTGACCCCCAAAATTATTTACGTAATCAATGTCTTTTCTGAAGCCCTGGTTATCATTTTCTCCACTTCACGAGCAAACATATGACTGATTGATGTAGGGAGTGCATAGGCATCCATTTGTTGTGTCAATAATATAAACTTGTTTCGTGCCCATCTCATCAATTTTCTTTGTCAACAAGCTCATTTGGGTCATGAGAGTGGCTATATTTTCTGTATTTGTATTGTTTGGGTCAAGAGCAACAGAATGCACTATTGGAGTAAGTGTAGTATCCCTTGTCATCCAGCCTGAATTTTGAGCCCTCTTGTCAAGAAGAATCTTACACTCTGTGAATGATTTGCTCAAGAATTCACCCACGACTGAAGCATCTACATTGGCCTTCAGACTGTCAGCCAAACCCATATAGAATCTCTGTCCTAACATCTGATTCGGGATGCCATGGTGTGGACACTTCACCAACATACCTTTAAAGCTCTCCCAGGTTTCTTGCAAATTTTCTGTTGTTTTTTGCCTCAACTGCAATATCTCATCAATATGCCTTGCAGTCTTGTTGGGTGGATAGAACTTGTTTAAGAGCTGCTTGACTAGTTCCTCCCAAGTAGCAATGGAGTTTACTGAGAGTGAATTCAGCTAAGTTTGAGCCACCCCAGTCACTGAGTATGGAAACAGTAACAATCTGATTGTTTCGGGTGTCACATTTGGCTGTCTTTAAGTGACACAAATTGATAGGAAATTCTTCAGATATTGTTGTGGGTCTTCGATGTAAAACCCGGAGAACAACCCTTTGTTCTGCAGCAAGTGCAACATGTTGTTTGTAATTTGAAAAGTCTCCGCTTATATCGGAGGGACTGTAATTGCAGCTGCCAGATTGTCAGCAGTTGGTTACGCCCAATCATATAGAGCAGCCTCCGGCACCAGGGATGCTACCACTCTGATGTTTGGGCCAACTTGATTATTTCTGTTATTCCTATTGACGTTCTCGACGTCACCCATTTCAATTTCGATTTGTTCATTCTGTTTTAGCTGTTTGACCTTCTTGTTAACCCAATTCAATATCCTGAATGCTTTCTGGGGATCTGAAAGATCTTTAAATAGTTGACCAGTTCTCAAGAAGCTTTTAGGCGTGCAATGAGGCACAAAAGAATTCACACGTGAGAATTTCAATGAAAATATTTTTAGCACCATGGAAAATTGATCTAAACTAAAAATCCAAGCAATTCTTTCAAGTTGTAACGAATAACACCGTTAGTTTCATGGCAAAGACACTAAAATTTGATCACGCCCAGCTATGCCTTATAAAAAAGACTAAGTGGTCGTTGCAAAAATAATCCGGTTCAAGAGTCTGGAACCGAATTCCACAGGGAACTAACCTATTTGCTACAACTTTTCAGTATCACTAATGATAAGCTCAAACAACTTTCAGAGTTCAAGATTGATTTGTGAATTAATGGAGATTACTTAATTAAGGAAAAATGACAATAAAAACTATCAATTAACAAGATGAGGTTGAATCAAGGATAAAAAAAATCTACGATTTACGATTTCCCCAATTGTCGGATTAATTCCTAACACGTTAGCTATCATCTCGCCGCAACACTCTCTAAAGATGATGAGTTCTTGTTTACCGCAATTATCTCTCGATCAATTACGATAATTTACTAGAAGTATTCTCTCGAACTACTCTAGCTGATAATTCGTAGAACTCATAAATATCGCGTCAAAGTTTCGTTATCTCTAATCCCGCTTTTAAATTCAAGTAATTAATCTCTTAACTTACTTGAAAGTGGTGTTGTTCAACAACAATCTAATCAAATGTTCTCTCTCAAGCAACATAAGATAACTAGACACTATTAATCAAGGACCCTTTAATTAACCACAAGAAACACATATTTGAACACTTAAAGAGTAAAAATGGCTCAATTATATCAAACCGCAATCAAGACTTCATCCAACAAAAGGTTCCATCAACTCTTGATGACGGGTTTAGCTACTCATAACTGTGTAAATAATCATAGTAATATCTAAAAGCATTAAACTACAAATTAAAGGAAAGTGGAGAGAAATACTCGAGTGATTCGTGCTTCCAAAGTGTTCCTTAGCCTCTTGCCTCTCTAATGATGTCTAACCCTTCAAAAACTAACTTTATGAGGTATTTATAGGGTTGGGGCCGAAGTCTACACGTCCAAAAATAGTGAGGAATTAAAATTGGCTCGGATGGTATCGTCGGCGTGGGGCATTGTCTGAGGCGCCAACAGTTCTGCGCGAGGCACTATCAGAGGCGCCGACATTTCTGCGTGAGGCACTGTCAGAGGCGCCAATGACAGTGCCCGACAAGGCCTTGCACTGTCTATGGCCATAACCTTTCATTGCCTTGCATGTCTTCTTTTATTGCTCCATTTTGCAGCTCTGAGGTACCCTTTCGTGCAACTTTTCTTTTGAATCATGTCCAAGCATTCCTACACGTGAAATAAGCTCTATTAAGCTCAATTGTCACACAAATTAGCATCCAAACAACAAGCAAGTAAGGTAAATAACATCAAAATATATGAAATTATAGCACGATAGCAGGCCCGCTTGGTCAAAACCTGAGATTCGGACCAAAACCTAATTACCCATTCACCCCCGAGCCCGATTATGTAATTAGTTTCGAAATCCGACCTCAACTGAGGTCTAAATCCCAAATTTATAAAAATCCGTAATTCTACCCAAATTCCTAATTTCTATCATGAAAATCATAAATTTGATATTGAAAACTTATGAAATGTAAAGGGTAATTGAAAAGAAATAGATTAAAGTTGCTTACCAATAAATTTTGGGAAGAAAATCTCTTGGAAAAATCGCCTCTAGAGAGTTTAGGGTTGAGAGTTTGAAAGAAATGAGCTAAATTTGTTTTCTACCTTCTTTGGTCCAGGCGCGGATGTCGCAATTGCGACCTGTTGTGAACGCTGCAAATGCGAAAAAGTCCTCGCAAATGCGAAGCATTCACATCTGTACTGCTATCACAATTGCGATGGTTTGTTTGCAAATGCGAACACTGGAGCTTCGCAAAAGCGACCAATTAATCGCAATTGTGATCCCTATTGTCCCAGCCCCCTCTTCGCAATTGCCAAGAAGTTGTTCGCAAATGCGAACCTGAAAGAGGCCCTGTATTATCGCACATGCGAACCAGACGTCGAAATTGGGAGATCTGAGGCCTGTGCACCAGAACCAGCAAAGTCCTAAGTCTTGCAACACCCCGCCACTCGTCTCAAACTCATCCGAGCCCTCGGGGATCCAAACCAAACATGCACACAAGTCCAAAAACATCATACGAACTCGCCCGCATGATCAAAATACCAAAATAATACCTAGAACTATGAATACGACACCAAAACAAATGAAATTTTCAATAAAACTTAAGAACATGCAAATTTTTCAACCGAATGTCCGAATCACGTCAAATCAACTCCGTTTTGCACCAAATTTTGTAGACAAGTTATAAATAGTGAAATGAACCTATACCAAGTTCCGAAATCGAAATCTGAATCCGGTAGCAACAAAGTCAACTTATGGTCAAACTTAGGAATTCTTTAAACCTTTAAATTACTAGTTTTCAACAAATTCCGTTAATTCAAGTTAGGGACTTCTGAATTCGATTCCGGGCATACGCGCGAATCCTAAATCACGATACGGATCTACCGGGACCGTCAAATACTAATCCAGGTCCGTTTATACAAAATATTGAACGTACTCAACTCAAATGAGTTTTAAGGCACGATTTCACATTTTCATCAATTTTTTCATGAAAACCTTTCCGGAAAACAACACGAATCGTGTACGCAAATCGAAATAAGCCAAACAAAACTAATCGGGGTCTTACAACATAAAAATAAAGGATACCTATCGGTCATCACAAAGTCATATTTCTGAATTTATGTATTACGATGGCCACAATATTGATTGTCTCTAATTATTTGCCAATAGGGGAAATTAAGGTCTACTATTTGGAATGATCTAAACCACATGTTTTCTGTCTTTGACTAAGAACTAAAATTCATTTTAGGTGAGAGGTTATTGGAAATTTTATATATTGTCAACTCGTTGGAGACATGCCATTTGCTTACTATATATTCCTGTCGATGTCTCTCAATCTTGTCTTGCTTCCACGTTCCAAGTAATAGAGTTTTGGACGATATTTAGTTATATTGGAAAAAAAAAGAAGCATTTAAAGTTGAAATAAAAAAAGAATATTTGGTAGTTAATTATATTTAGACGTGAATCTCATGTGAAAAAATATTATTTTTATTTAAAATACTCTACAAATATGTTTTTCAATATTTCATCGGTATTTCAAATGTTGAAGTTCTGTATTTATAAATATTTACGGCCACACTAGTAAGAATTTCAACTTCCAAATACCTATTTTCAACTTTAACTTCAAATATTATTGTTTTTTTCAAATATCATCCGATTCATGTCCAAAGGATGATCTAAATATTTTCCTGGCCCCACGCCGTAATTTGGCAGAATACCATAGAGCCATAATTCTATAATTTCTTTACTAGGTATTTCTGTATTTAATTATTTTACGAGTCGCCGTAAGTCTTTAAACTGTTAATTATAGAATTATTAATGTGGAATCAGTATCATAAACTGAAATCAGATGTTGTAATCAGAGGAAACAGGAGCATGTGTTATGCGACTAGTTAACATGCGGATAAGGTTAATCTTATAAATCTATAATTAACAATATCTCAATTATCAATTATAGGTAAAGTTCACCGGCCTATAGTCTTATAGGTGAACAATAAAAATACATGGTGATTATTTGTTTGACGTACATTTGTCACGAAAGCTAAGAATTTCAAGATATGTTCGTCTAACATTTTATTGAGATGAACTTCGAGTTGCTGAATCGACAACGTGTTTTTCTGCTTGTTTTAAAATCTTGAAACAGCAAACAAGTGGTGATTATGAGACAGTCTTGCTACTGAACTTCTTGTCTTCCATCTTTATTTATTGTGGGTCCGCGCAACGAGAACAAGAGCACTTATTTTTGTCACACATAAATTTTTAAGAAAATTTAAGCTGAAGTATAGCAGGTTACGTAATTTTAAAATATAGTCAAAATTATTAAAGTGGTAAACTTATCAAATTTTGAAGTATTCTAACACGTGGGATTTACTATCAATATTTTAACCTAGCTAGTTCATAGTCCATTAGTCTACACTAAAGTTTATTCAAATGCAGATATGAGATAATTTGCTAATGATCAAAAATATAATGAAGTGCAATTCAACACATAGTTGAATATATATATATGGTAAATTTTACATTTTCCCCTTATTTAATTAGCAGTCGTGTTAGTTAGTTGAGCCACTCACGTAGTCAATTGAAAGACTAGTTGATTGATATTCAGTTATTTATATGTGGAAAATGAAGATTTGTTCCTTCAAGATTGGAGATCAGGTTTTCTCTACCCTAAACTCCTTGTTTAATGTTAATTAAAGTTTTATCATTGAGTCTAATTATCATTTCTCAATTTTAAAGTAACATGGGTTTCCTCAAGTTTAAGGTTTGTCCTTAAAGTCCAACTATGAAAGTGACTTTTAGAGAAAAATTTAACTATTTTACTGATCTCTGCATTCTCAATTAGCTAAAACGACACGATATCAATGAAACATTTGGCAAAAAAAAAAATATGAATAAAACTTTTGTATTAATTAATACACTTTGTTTCGTGTCTCTCACTTTTTTCTATTTAAACTTTAAAGTGGAAAAAACATGGACGATCCTACGTACAAGTGGGTACAGAGAGAGGGAAAAACGTAAATGAATGTCTTTTTAATTTATTTTATTTAATTGGTTTTATACATATATATATATATATATAGTGAGTATTGCAACTTGTCTTTGACTTGAAGCCTACAGCAAAGCCACACCGATGACATGCATGTGAAGTACTGAAGTTCATGCAAGAAAGAATAATTGGCAAATTTACTTTCCTCTTTGGCCAGATCAATTAGAAAAATAAATCAAGTTTACTTGGGATAGAAAGAACTTTTCTAAAAAGTTGATTTTTCATTTTTCTGATATCGTGCTAATATTGGCCGTTTGAGAAAAAAAACAGTTTTCTGAGCCTGATACACTAATAAGGGGTGCTAGCTTATTAGTCGTGCTATAAGACTCACTGGTTCACAGAGAAATCGATTAGATTTAGTTTCTGCATCATTAACTAGGAATAACTAGGTTGTGGAAACAAAAAGGAGTTTATCCGTTTCGTGAAAATTACAAACGACCAGTAATTCGAGTCAGGTTGCTACAGACGATCCGCTTACGCAAAAGAGAAATCCGTAAATATCCTTTAGTAGCAATATTACAGTTACAATATATACGGTTTAGGTATTCATAAACAGGAAAACGGTTAAAAAGAATAAGATGTCTAGCAGCTAGGACAATGTTTCATATATTTCAATGATTTTTTCTTCTCTTTCTGTACAGAGTGCAAACTAACCTTTTCAGGAAAGAACAAAAAATATACAACCATATTCTAAAAGGACCCATATAGTTTTCGGGACAGTTATGGTGGTGGTCTCATTATTGGTTCGAAATCAAGTTGAGATTAAGCTATAAAAGAAAGGATATATATTGTACTTGAGCCTTCGTTTTCTATACTTTTTTGTAATGTGAGAAATGATTGTGGCTCTTCCATCTAATCATTCTGAGAACAATGATTGCAATATGCAGAACTATGATCAATGGAATAGTTTGTTATACTTTCTGCGAGTTGAAGTATATAGTTGGACTAGTTATTAAAAGTAGTACTACTTTGTGGCAGAGCAATAATTTTTATTAAGGCATGTCAAAATGTTACGAAGAAATTAAGGAGAACCAACACATGTAATAATATGTCATTAAATTTTTTTACCTATTTACACAGTATTTTTCGGACGAATGGGATAAGATGGCTCAGCTATTGAATTCCTCTATTTTAATTCATGTGATGTAGTTTGACTCGTATGAAGTTTGAGGGAAAAAAAAACTTTTTAAATTTGTGATCTTACAATGGTGGCTGTAAAAGAATTCATTAAATTATATATAAATAAAAAAAATTAAATTAAATTATTTCAAAATACAAAGCTGTATTTCTTTTTTATTTTTTTTGAAACGGAACAATAAAAAATATATCATATAAATAGAAACCGAGGAAGTATATGGATGAAAGTGGATCCGATAATTGCACTTCTATCCAGACTATTCCAACTTCTTAATTTGCAGCTAAACGTGGTATGTTTTGTATATAATACTTCTCCTTTTTTCACTATGAGAGTAATTAAATGGTGGCCTTTTTGTTTTATTTTATCTGTCAAATTAAAAAAATCATCTCCCAACTCTGTTCTTAAATTATTTTTACATTGAAAAATTAGATATATCTGGCAGAACTCCATTACTTTAGGCCAGTCCTTGTATTTATGTTAAAAATTTTACTTAATATGTAAATAATTTTATTCAGAGTGATACTGTCTTTTATAAAATTCAAAACTCATAAATTCAACTGGCTCATGGCAGCAAACACCTTTTAATTTTGTCTTAATATGCTAAGAACTGGGCCTAGATAAAATTCTAGCCATATACAAACACAAAAAAAAGGAATTTAGCAAACTAAATGTGCTAATGAGTGTCATGGCTTAGCTAATTCTTTTAATTTTCTGCATTAAGGTAAACCGTTAAAGTTTTTTGAAATTTTTTAACTCGAAATCGTGAAGTCGACATATCATACTAGAACGAAAGCAGAGGAAACTTCTCATGTTGATGCTTCTAATTTATAGTTGCAAAGACAGGCATGTGAATTTAATCTATTAATATAAAACTAGTTCTCTCTCTCTTGTGGATTACTCATTTTTATACTTGTTGTTTTATTTTTATTTTTATTATTTTTTTCTTTTCATTGGGGCATAATTATACTTAATTTTGTAGTAGTAACTCATTTCCAAATGATTAGGTCACAATTACTTCATCATTAGATCAAGTACAGCTCTAAAATAATTGATGGACATGCACAACTTAAATGAATTTCGCATCCTGTCAAAAAGATAAATTTAATGCACCTTGATGAGACTATCAAAATGCCAGGAGACTGGCCAACTTGAAGTATTATATGTATTACTAACACTGAGTTTAAACGTTTAAGGATTTTAATTTTCAAGTAAAACAACACTATCTGCGACCTTCTGCATCCTAATGATGGTAACAATTTTAAATATACTACTGTAATTAGTTTTTTACTTGTTAAGAAAAGTTGAAATGTCTACATGTTATTCATGGCTTTAATTTATCCACTTCATAAGGCATTCATAAGGTACTTAGCTGAATGGTCGAGTCCGAATTTTTACCAACGAAATTTAAAATTTAAAGAAGTAAGCACACGAAGAACCAAGGAAATTCTACATCCCCTATATATGCATAAATAACAATTTTGATCTTATATATGTAATATAATTTTTTAGCAAAAGGGGTTCGGATGAACCCCGTTACATCCCATGGCTCCGCTCGCTCCTACACTTAGAGCTTGTGTGGCCAAACTGTCAAAAATTACTTATTTTCAAAAGTGCTTTTTCAAAAAATAATTTTGGAAAGTAACAATTTGTGTTTGGCCAATTCATTTGAGATATGCTATTTGCAGTATTTAATAAACAAATTATGTTTGGCCAATCTTATCAAAAACTACTTTTAAATGTCAAATTACAAAGAAACTAGAATTTATAGTTTCTTCTCAAAAGTAGAAAAGCTACTTTTTTTGCTGCTCAAAAGCACTTCTCCGTGTTGGCCAAATACCTCTAATCTCAAAAAAGTACTTTTTTAGACAAAATTTTACCTTAGGCCTCCCAAAAGCTTGGTCAAACAGGCTACTCCCTCCGCTTTAATTTATGTGAACCCATTTGATTGGGCACGGAGTTTAAGAAAAGAGAGAAGACTTTTGAACTTGTGGTATAAAATGAGGCACATATATTTTGTGTGGCTATAAATCATTACATAAAGGTAAATTATTTTCAAATAGGGAAAGAGTTCATTCCTTTTGGCACGGATTAAAAATAAAACAGGTTCACATAAATTGAAACAGAAGTAGTATTAATTAAGTTCTCAGGGATCTTGACTTTATAATCACAAGCACTAAAGAACTAATTATAACCGTGAATAGGTTTTCTATTCAGTGGCGGCATCAAAAATTTTAGTAAGGGGTCCAAATTCGAACTTGCGACCTAAACTAAAGTTTGCTTAACATTTTATAATATCAAGAGAATCCAAATTTATATATACACAAACAAAATCAGAGCCAGAGTTTAAAATTTAGGAAAATTTGTCATTGAACTTATAGCTTGTCTTAGTTATTGCATCAGAGTCAGAGTTTAAAATATATTGAAAAGTTTACCGCGGAACTCATAGCTCGTCTTAGTTATTGCATGGCAACTAAATATTTATACATTCAATAAAAATATAAGATATAAGCAAAAGTTATTGAGTTTGTCTGAACTTGTATATTGTAACGACCCGACCGGTTGTTTTGTGAGTTGTAGCCCATTTCCCCCATTTACTGCTCATTTTGTGCTTTACAACTGTTATGTGACTTGCCGGGTTAGTTGGTTCGGATCCGGAGAAGTTTTGGAATGAAGTGAGACACTTAGTCTCAAAGTTGAAAGCTTAAGTTGAAAAGGTTGACCAGATGTTGACTTATGTGTAAATGACTCTAGAATAGAATTTTGATAATTTTAGCTCTGTTGGGTGATTTTAGACTTAGGAGCGTGTCCAGATTGTGATTTGGATGTCCTTAGTGGAATTAGGCTTGAAATGGCGGAAGTTGAAAATTTGGAAGTTTGACTGAGAGTGGACTTTGTGGTTACCGAGCTCGGGTTTGGAGTTCCGGAGTTGGAGTTGGTCCGTGGTGTCATTTGTGACTTGTGTGCAAAATTTGGGGTCAATCGGACATGATTTGATAGGTTTTGGCGTCGATTATAGAAGTTGGAATTTCGTTAATTTCAATAGGCTTGAATTGAGTGTGATTCGTGTTTTTGGTGTTGTTTGAGGTGATTAAGGGTTCGACTAAGTTCGTATCATGTTTTAGGACTTGATGGTATGTTTGATTGATCTCCCGAGGGCCTCAGGTGAGTTTCGGATGGTTAACACATCAATTTTGGACCTAAAAGACTACTGAAGAATTTCTGGTGTCCAGTTCTGGTTTCCTCCTTCGCGTTCGCGATGGGAGTCCCGTGTTCGCGAAGGGTAGCTGATGACAGGTGAGGATTTATTCTTCGTGTTGGCGAAGAGGGAGACACGTTCGCGAAGGTCTGGGTAGTTGGTGCATCGTGTACGCGAGAAGGTGAACGCGTTCGCGAAGAGGAGAGGAGGCAGCTGGGACCCCACACGTTTGGTCTATGTGTTCGTGTAAGGAGGATTGCGTTCGCGAAGCTTGGGGTCAGCAAGGCATCACGTTCGCGAGAGGTGTCTCGCGTTCGCGAAGGAGGCTTTTGGGCAACAGATTTGATTGTGCTATGCGAATGCGAGAAGGGTGTCGTGCTCGCAAAGAAGGGTCACCTGGACAGACTTAAATATTTTTAAAAATGAGGATTTGAGTTCATAACACAAAATTGATTTTGGGAGCTCGGTGGAAGGCGATTCTTGGAGAGATTTTCAAGTGGTTGATTGGGATAAGTGATTCCTACCTAGTTTCGGTTAATTTCCATGATGATATCTTTGATTTCATCATTAAATTAGTGATTTGGAGGTGAAAATTTGGGGAAAATGGAGGAAAGTTCTTACGCCGAATTTTGAGGTTTTGTTCGAGATTTTGGTATCGGATTTGAGTAATTCTGGTATGGGTGACTCGTGGTAGAATGTGTGTTCGGATTGTATGACCTTTACCCGATTCCGAGACGTGGGCCTGGGGACCGACTTTTGAATTGACTTTTTGACTTTTGTTTAAGAGCTTAGTATTTTCTTATGGAATTGATTCCTTTATCTCGTGTTGATTGTATCGAATTGTTTGTGACTAGATTCGAGGCATTCAGAGGCTATTTCGCGAGGCAAGGGCGTGTTGGAGTAGAGATTTGCGCCGTTTGAGGTAAGTAACAGTTCTAAATTTGGTTCTGAGGGTATGAAACCCCGTAATGTGTCATATGAATGGTTTTGAGGTAATGCACATGCTAGGTGAGGGGCGTGTGGACGTGCACAATAGGAATTATGACTTGGTCAATTCCATGTAACTGAATAGTTGAAAAATCTGTTGTTATCCGTATATTCTCCGTGTGCTATAGGAATTAAAATGCAAATCATATTAGAAATCATGTTTAGACTATGTACTGGCACTGTAGGGACTCACATAGGTCGTGTACATGTTGAATTATCTACTAAATTGCTATTTGTACTTAGTTACAGTCTTACTTGCATATTACATTTTAGTCTCTATTGTTCATTATTGACACATTATATCATTGTTATTTGGGCTGATTATCATGATTACTGAGAGCCTGAGAGACTAGCGAGGTTGATGACTGAGTGAGGCCGAGTGCCTGATTTTGTGAGGATATTATAGGATCGGGCTGCACGCCGCAGCATATTTTATTGATTTATGCCGTGATTGGCTTGTTATAGCGCTTGGGTTGAAGGAGCCCCTCTGGAGTCTATACACACCCCTAGTGAGCGCAGGTGCCTACTGAGTGCGAGTTCCGAGCGATTGAGAGGAATAAGAGACAGTAAGGAATGAGTGACTGTGAGGCTGGAGTGCATGGGAGGACTGGGTGACTGCTGCTCTGAGATTTGTGCACTTGATTTCATTACTGTTGAACTTCAGCTGGCATATATCATTGTCATGTAAGTTTTGAGAGATATTATATCCTGTTTCAATTGAACTTGACATGAATTAACTGTTTTGTCCTTAATTGTCGATTTTGAAAACATGTCTATCTTTCTATGTTGAAATTTCTGTAATTGAGCTATATCAGTGAAGCTCGTCACTAGTTTTAATCCATTATTTAGTCTTGTTACTTACTGAGTTGGTTGTACTCACGCTACACCTTGCACCTCGTGTGCAGATCCAGGTGCTTCCGATCACGGCGGTTGCTGAGTTATGGAATCCGGAATTTTTGGAGACTATCGAGGTAGCTGCTTGGCGTTCGCAGACCTTGACTCTCTCTCCTTATCATTCATTTTATGTTTCAGTTTTATTACCTAGATGGTGTATTAGACTATGTCTTTGTGTAGATGTTCATGTACTCGGTAAACCCCTGATTTTCGGAAAGATTTTGTATTAAATTATGATTTCTTACCCTGTTTTAAAAAGGTTTTTTCCTTAATTTTAGCTGCTTTCGTGTCTTTCAAAGTTTTAGAGTGTTGAAAATGTCTGCGTAGTCGACTTGCCTAGTACCATGTTAGGAGCCATCACGACAGGTTAATTTAGGGTCGTGACATATATAATATAGCTAAGATTGAAATTTTAGAGGAATTGGACATTATGCATAACACTGAACAGGGGAGAGAAGATTTGAATAAGGGGTATGCTGAATATACCAGATGGCTCAACATCAAGGATTCCATGCTAAAACAAAAAACAATGCTTCAATGGTTTAAAGATGGTGATAAAAACACCAAATATTTTTATAATGTTCTGAAAAGTAGAAGAAGGAGAATCCACATACCAAGGATTAGAAATCATAGAGGCAGATGAGTGCAAGGAGATGACAAGGTGGCAAAGGCTGTTGTCAAATACTACAGGAAATACTTCAATTTGAATGTCACTGAACAAGACAACAATTTTCTGGATTGCATACCTCAAATCATTACTGCTCAAGACAATCTTATGTAGACCAGTATGCCTGATGAGGAAGAAATCAAGAAAGCAGTGTTCAACATGAGCAAGGACAGCTCCCCAGGACCTGATGGGTACAATGGTATATTCTTTCAAACTTGCTGGAATATTATAAAAATTGATATTACTGCTTTTGTTAAAGAATACTTTTCTATTAAATCTTTAACCAAATTCTACACTCATACTTGTCTCACTTTAATTCCTAAAATTGATTCTCCCACTAGCTTTGCTGAATTAAGACCAATAAGCCTTAGTAACTTTACTAATAAAATCAGCTCTAAGATTGTGGCCAATAGATTGAATCCTTTTTAAGGGGCTTAATTTCTGAAAATCAAAATGGTTTTGTTTCTGGGAGATCCATTATTGATAATGTAATGCTCATTCAGAAAATAGTTCGTGGTATCTCTAATCTCAATAATGGTGGAAATGTTGTTCTTAAACTTGACATGGCCAAAGCATATGACAGATTATCATGGTCTTTTGTTAATAAGGTGTTATGTAAGTTTGGCTTTAATGATGATTGGTGTAATTTGATTTCGAGAAGTATTTCTAATGTGTGGCACTCTATAATTGTGAATGGTACTAGACATGGCTTCTTTACTTCTTTCTAAGGTCTTAAACAAGGTGATCCCATATTTCAATCCCTTTTCATCATTGCTGCTGAGGTCTTATCTAGATCCCTGAATAATTTGCTTCATAACAATGCTTTCATTCATTTCTCAATGCATAGAAATGGATCTCAGATTATTCACTTGGCATATGCTGGTGATATAATGATCTTTAGTAGTAGAAATACCAAGTCAATAAAGTTGATCATGAAACAAATTAGGAAATATGAATGTGTTTCTGTACAGAAAGTTAACATGAACAAGAGTTTCTTCCTCACTGATCCCAAAACATGTTCATATAGGATCAATAGAATTAGAGTTAAAACTGGATTCCTGGATAAAAATTTTCCTTCAATACCTTGGTTGTCCTATTACATTGGTAGAAAAAAATTCTTATTTTGATTGCATCTGTGCCAAAGTTATTAAAAGGTTGAATGTTTGGATGGTAATATGCTTTCCTGTAGTGGTAGACAGGTTTTGATTAAATCTGTTATTCAATCTCTTCCTATTTACATTTTATCTGCCATCAATCCTCCCAAAGGAACATTGAAGCTCATTCAGATTTATATTGTTAACTACTTCTGGTGTACTTGTAATGGTAAAAACAAGTACCATTGGACTTCTTGGGAAAAGTTATGTTATCCAAAGAATGAAGATGGAATTGGTATCTGGGGAATGAATGATATCTCTAATACACTATACTATCAAAAGATTGGCATTTTAGAGTTAGTAATTCTATGTGGGTTGACTTCCTCAAGGCAAAATACTGCCCTAGAGTTCATCCTGTTGGTAAAAAATGGTGCAGTGGCAACTCTCAAGCCTGGAAACATCTCCTTTGGGCTAGAGACAAGTGTGAAAATTAGATTACTTGGAGGATTAATGCTGGTAATTGTAGTTTTTGGTGGGACAACTGGACTGAATTGGGACCTTTGGCACACATTTGTTCTAGTTTCATCACAGCTAGCAATGCCAAAAATAAGATCAATGATTTCATGATTAATAACAGGTGGGAAGCACAGAAGCTTTACAGTATACCTAGCCAAATTGCTCTACATATTATGTCTATAGAGTTGGGCCAGGAAGACAAGAATGATTATGCTATATGGAATGCGATTGAGGATGGTCACTTTACAAATGGTTCTGCTTGGAATATGATCAGGGAACACAGAGCAATCAATATCCATATCAATAAGATATGGCACAAATCCATTTTCTTCAAACAATCTTTCATGTGTTGGAGGATCTTCTATGGTAGAATCCTCATCAGGGAGAATATCACCAGGTTAGATTCTCAAGAAACTGAGGGTTGTAGATGTTGTCCAACACATGTTATGGAGACTTTGCAACATGTATTTGTGGAGGGTAGAGCAGCTGGGTATGTATGAAAAGCTATAGGATTGGGAATCATTCATATACACTTACCAATCAGAGGACTTTTTAGTAGATGGTGGAACATAAAGGCAAGAAACACAGTCCACAAACTGATATTGCAAGCTCTTCCTGTCATTATCTGTTGGGAGATCCAAAAATCTTGGGCTGCATGTAAGTATGGTGACAACAACATCTTTTATTTGTATAGAATGGTTACTCAATGTGTTTGGAATATCAAAGCAGTTCTTAAGGATGCTTTTCCTAATATCGACACTAATGGTACATGGAGCAATCTTTGCACATTAGTGAAAAAGCTCAAACTTGCTATCATATGTACCCCTTTTCAATGGACCAAGCACCTAATTGGATTAAAATTAACACAGATGGTAGTTTTATCAAGACGAGCAGGAAAGCTGGGATTGGTGGTATTGTTAGAGATAGCAATGGAGATTTCATATTCGCATTCTCTGTCCCGATTCAAGCCAATAGCAGCTCTCAAGCTGAAGCCACAGCAACGAGATTTGGGGTAGAATGGTGCACTCAACATGGCCACTTTAATCTTCATGTGAAGATTGATTCACTTATTGTCACTAACATACTTACCAAACGAAGCACCAACAACTTGAAGTTGCAACACATTATCAATGGCACTACTACTATGCTTGACAACACTGTTTTTCGTATCTCTTATTGTCTTAGAGAAGCAAACCAAATTGCGAATCCGTTGGCAAGATTGGCTTCTACAAGTGAAAACAGGACCTTATATCACTCTCCCCACAACCTTCCTAGAGAGGCAAAGCGACTAATTCAACTTGACAATGGCAGATTCTTTCCTTTAGGAGGAGATATGAAAAATGTATTCTTTTTGTTAGTTAAGTTAGACTTATGGATGGAAAGATTTTTGTATTGGCTTCACCTTTCCTTGTTTGCTTGGCAAACTTTTTGTAGACCGGAGGCAAGGTACCATGTCCTACTCTTGTCATTGTAAGTTATTTAATATATATGGTAGGGGTTCAAGCCAAATCCCCCACACCCTAGGCTCACAATCGAAGGTGCTGGTTTTAACTCAAAAAGAAAAAAAAGAACCTACCCCGTATATAAGAAAATTATTTTTATCTTATTTACACAGTATAATTTTTGAATGAAGAGGACTCATTGAATTCCTTCCGCAATTGTGGCTCCGCCACCGTATCGAGGCTTCACGCTCTTCCTCTCACTCTTAAGGTAGCATTTGGGAATCAATACAACCCTAAAAGGAGCATATTTGTAACTGCAATAAGATTAACATGCCAAATTCTTGGCACCTTTATGTTTTTAGGTACAGTTTATACATTAAACAATTAACCATATTTTCCTTTTCTATTAGTCTACACTTCTTTCTGGTGGCTTATTGCTTGACCATCTCATGTGAGCACATGGTTAGCGCATGCACTTAATGGTTTGTTGCCACAAGTGGATGTTTTTAAATCGGATTTTATTGTTCTTTGTGAAAGCTTGGCGAGTGACCACTTCTATCATAATGGCTATTTGGAAAACATTTGTGCTACATGATTAACGTTTAACAAATAATTTTTTTTTCTGTACTAAACTTGAATCAACAAGCTGGAAGTTGCATGATGTTAAAAAAATTTAAAATATATCTATTAATGAGGTTTTAATGGTTGGCGGAGATTTTAAACAGTAATGCATGAATAGTGATGTAGAAATTAGTAATATAGAAATTATTTATGTGATTATTAGTAATGAACGGATTACTTCTATGCGATGATTGATAATGAAGTAATAATTGTTCTAATAGAACTATTTACTTGTTAGGCATTTTTATTTTTAAATAGTTTAATCCCCATATTGATAATATACATATTCTTATTTTATATTTTATGTCGCATAAAATAATACATAAATTCTTACATAGCTTATGTCAATATTATTTATAAGAGGATGCAAACAAGGTACTGGTTATGCTGAATTTAATGAGGAGATTATTTTCCATTCAAGCAACCAAACGGGCTGTAAAATTAATATGTTGGATTATCTTATGTTGTTCTAGATTAATTGTGGTTCATTTTCTGAATTATGCACTACTACTGTTGTCGCAATCTACATGATCGCTATATCCATTTTGGCATATCCACTATTCTACGAATAATATTAAACATCATGTAAATTCTTTCAACTTTTGAGAATTCAAATTAATTTAACTATTCAAGTTAATTTAACTTTTGATATGATATTTGTTTCTATCAAACTTACCTTTTGACTATCACAAATAATACTAAGTATATATGGAAATATCTTAATTCACGAAACTGCATTTCACTAGGACATTAACTTCTATATAATCTGCGATGGAAGCTTCGAAAGAATAAAAGAATAATCGAGATTCAGACAATTTATTTGGAAATATTGGTAACATCCGTCCAGTAATTTAATCAAACAAGTTATTAAAAACATTAATCTTTCCAATAATTAATGTTTTAGCCAAGGCTAATGAAAGGCAAAGATTTTTTTTATTTATTTCGCACAGATAAAATTAGTTGTCATTCCCCTAAAGTTGTGAGTGTTGCATTTGCATGACCAGTTATATATATCTATATATATATATATACATATACAGCTCAAATCTTTCGGCATGCAGCTTTAACTAATACGTTTAACTAATTAAATCAATGTCCCAATTTGAAATCATTGTTCGAGTAAATAATTTTCTTTTTTTCTTTTTTCAATACATAAGGCAACATTCTTTACATCATAATTAGCAAATATTTGCAGATTAAGAGCAAAAAACTTCTTCTTGAATAACCAATAAATATTTTTAATCTTTTACTGAGACTTTTCATTAGCACAATGTGGGGAAAAAGAAAGAAAAAACTGAAAATTTAACGTCACTAGGGTTCGTATTTGCTGAAGATCATCAAACAATTAGAAGCTTCCTTTAATAATTAAAAGTACTAAAATAATAATAAAAGTACTAAAATAATAATAATAATAATAATAATAATAATAATAATAATAATAATAATAATAATAATAATAATAATAATAATAATAATAATAATAATAATGCAGCATTCCACTTAGCTTCCAACTACGAAATGTGTCATCGGAAATCAGTTATGAACTTAATTTGGACGGAAGTTATCTTCGCAAATTATATCTTACTAATATGAGGATTAATCAATGTGGTAATTAACGAAATCTGCTCTTATCCCTCTAATTTCTGTTAATAAAGAATTTTGTGCTATGATAAAGTGGAGCACCAACTAAGACATTAGAATTCATCTTGTCACATGGAAGCAACTCAAGTTAATTAGCTAACATTCTTTTCATTTTTAATTATTTTCTATTGGGTTGGTAAGTAGTTTAACATATGATTGCTTGTAAATTAATAATAATTCCATATAATGTAAGACAAGAAAAGTATGATTATGGGTTAGTTTAGTCTAAGCATGGCTACTAAAATTAACTCAAACCAATCAAAGCGGGCCATGAATTGATCTCCACAAACCAATGGTTCATTCCTTCTGACTAATAAATTTAAACTCATGGACTTAACTATATATTAGACTGCAACTTTAGATTATATATTGGAGGCCCCCCTTTGTTTTTAGCTAATTTCTAGTTTATCTTTATCCATTAACCGTTCATATTTTGACGGTTGGCGTCCTCTCATTTGATCAATTAAGTTCAAATACATCCCCTAAATTAATAGTACAAAGTAGTTATGTCAAAATAATATTTGATATATCTCACAGGAAATGATAAAGTTTGAAAACGAAAACCAATGCGTCTAAATTTTTATGTGAATTAGGACATTGATTTCTGAACTTTTTTAGTAAAACAATAAAGAATAGAAATTACATAAATTAAAATGCACTAAAATCATAAAATATTAATATTAAAAGATAAAATGTTTTGAAAAATTCATAGTAAATAAACACTTTGACTACCAACTAATAATTGTATCACCAATTAAGAAGCCATCTAAATATGAATTTATCTAGTAATTTAGGGGAAACCAAAATTTCAAAAGGCATAATTAACTAAACTGTCTACTTCTATGTTCTTCGATTAGTTTAGGTTTGTCATATAAGAGCCTAATCTGCTGCTTTTAACAAAGAATTCAAATGTTAATTAATCTTTTGATAGGTGCCAAAAGCCAGCGCAATTCCAGAAGGTAAGTTTCAACTTCAGGTGTAGCACTTTATTAGCATACACGTTTTCAGGTAAAAAGGACTAACTAAAGTAAGCTAACAAAGATCAAGATAAAAAAGTGCCAGCATCATCGTTAGTAAAAAGCCAAAATTTGGTATGTTTTAACCTAATCGGCTTACTGGTAAGCATGAATTTTAGATTCTTATAATATATATTTTTGTGAGGTATCTGAAAAATATTCCTGTCATCCACCATAGTATATTTTGGTAGAAGATACCAACACCTTGAATATAGGAGTATAATTTATATGACCAGGCCTTTCTCTTTTTTTTTTATTTAGAGTTAATTAACTTCTACACACGGGTGAAATTTTTTTTACACTATCAAGTCAGGTCATCAAAGATTACACAGCTATAACAAGTTAAATTGCATTAATAAGTTAAAAAAAAATTACACTTGATATATTTAAGTTGAATCCTTCTAATTTATTTATGAGTCACTGTAGGTTCTTTAAATGATGCATATATTGATATAGAATCACACTATTAACGTCAAAGACTGAAATTCGATTTTCATAATTAAATTGAGGAACCAGGATGCAGTTAATCTTAAAATTCTCTAATTAACAATAGAATATTCCAATTTATGAGGTAAAGAGACCGGCCTATTGTGTTAGGTGAAAAATGAAAATATCTCTTGATTTTTTCTCTAACTTACACCTGTCAAAGGACCTAATAATTTCAAGAAAATCAATTACCTCTGCCACATTAAATTTGTAATTAAGAGATAGGGCGTAACTTGGGATTAAATTTGTAATTAAGAGATAACCCAAAAAAAAGATAAAGATTTGTTTTATCAACGGCCAAATATGTTAAAAGCCCAAAAAGATAAATATAAAAGATTTGGGCAAATATTACTTTTAACCTGTGGCTGAAACTATTTATATTCGATAGCCGCAAATGTTTAAAATTGACATATAACATATAAAAATGTATATTTATACAAAAAAGATATATTTTTCAGCTATTATTTTAAAAATAATTGTCCAATAGTACAAAAATCTTCAAATTATCCTTCTTATGCCCTACTTGTGAAATTATATTAAATTTGTTGTTGTCGATGGTGATTTACATGCTCTCTAACTTATCTCAATGAACTTTGACGTTTTTATTCTTATTTGCTGGACTTTAATTTATTCATGAGATTGTAATACTAACTCATTGATTTTAATGTTTTAATTTATCTGTCCTATTCTATGTTTGCCACTGACTGTTTTGTACAAATTAGTTCTCTAGCAGTCTCAGTTAGTTGAGGCACCCCTTTAGTGATTTAATGGTACTAGGTGATTATTAGTTATTTAAGGGAATTTATTATATATAGGACAGATTTGTCTACCCTATACTCCTTGATTTAATGCTAACAAGTCTTATCATGAAGTTCTATTATTATTATCATTTCCCACTTTTTGAAGCAAAAGCGTTCGAGGAGGTTGTGCTTCAAAGTCAAAGCATGAACGTAGTTTTAGAAATTAAGCTAAAACTACATTAACATAATTACTGATCTAAAAACAAAATTAGGGATTCTAAAAACACTATACTAAAAGTTTTTTGTATATGAAATTCAACAAGGTTTATATATATAAATTTATTTATATATTTAATATAATTTATGAGCGATGCAATTGAGGTTCGTCCACCGTGCATTGCTCCGCCACTGAACGTAGTTGTTAATGCCTTGAAATTTGAATATTTTAATGAGCCAATTCATGACCTGACCCGAAAAGGCCGTAGTACGGCTTCAAGTGGATAGTTATTATTTCTTCCGGTCCATTTTAAGTGATTTTTTAGTATTTTTTTATCGTTCATAATATTTAATTTTTTCAAATATCAAGAAAATTTTAATTTTTATTTTTCAAAATTATCTTTGAAGTAAAGAGCCTAAAAGTATTTGTTGTATTTTCAATGAACAAATTAAGGTTAATATGGTCAATTATATTGTTAATTAATGTTAAAATTTAAATTCCTTAATATGCGAAAGCAGCTAAAAAATCACATTAAAGTGAACCGGAGGAGTACTTTATTATTTTACGAGCATTGTATTGGTGGCGGCATTGTACTTTCACTTTTTTTATTTCTATTTTTGTCAAAAAATTATAGAACAAGAATAATGCACTTTGTAGTAATTGGAATTTCAACAGCAAAGACACACAGTAGACAGCCTGTAATTAAAAGCAACAAGGGAATATATGGATGGGAAGTTCATGCAAGAAAGTAGCCAACTTGAAACATAATTGGCGTTTGGCACATTCACTTTTCCTCTTTAATTAAAACATTGGATTTCATTAACGGTCCATATAGTTATGTGACAGTTATGGTTTTGCAGATTGCGCTTAACGATTCCAAATCCAGTTAGGATTAAGCTATAAATAAAATTAAGGACATAATGTTGTACTTAAACCTTTATTTTTTAGACTTTCTAAATTGGGGTCTATTAGTATATTGGAACCTCCATATGTAATGTGAGAACAATTAACTTAATATGTACAACTAATGAGTAATGATTAATAGGAATATATGGATATGGGAATTAAGTTGTCTATACACGCATTCATAATAAGTGCTTTCTTTTTTGTTCTAAAAGATGATTAATTTAACCCTTTTGAAAAAAAATATTGAGTAGCCACACAAAAGCATCTTCCCAAGTCCCAACTCTGCCTTTCATATGAAAAATCATAAATGTTTTTTGGTTAATTTTTTTTTTAACCATTCAGTATCTAAAACGTACTAGCTCAATTAATTCAGATTCACACTAAATAGATCAATTAAATATTATAAAATATTCGATACTTTTTATATTTGCAGTATATACCCGTAAATATTCTATTTCTGGAAAGTGAGTTAATCTCTTCTAGTCTCGATTGCCAAAAGAGATTGTCAAAACTATTAGTCTTATTAGTTGACTTATATCGAAAGAACGCTCTAATTTCAATTTCAAGTAAAGGAGGGAGGGGTGGGAGCAATGCTTTAGTTGTAAAGCATACCTCAAATTTTAGATAATACATATTTGTACAGTTAAAATACACTTTTGAGTCATTTTTGATAAGTTCAAAACAATGGGGTTTTTTAATTTCTTTTGAGGAAATTAAAAAGGATGATAAAGTTGGTACGCAATGGAACACTCAAAAAATTCAGGTGTTTGGTTCACCAAATATATAGGAAATTTTAATATATATGAGTGCTTTAATGTAATGTTATCCAAGTCAATCCAAAGAAATAAGTATATTTTTTACGCTAATATCTTTTCTTTTTAGATTTCTCTGGTCAACGGGTCAAGTGTCAACACTAATAATGGGTTAGGTTTAATTTTGGCCTGATTTTGTAGAATCCCTTCAACCAACCAAAACTGGACACGCCATTTAATAATAGTTGATAATGACTTACAATATTATTTCTTAATTAAGCATTGGCGCATTAATCTTTTCAAAGTTTGACAACTAGTCGTGATCAATATATTTGGTTTTAGGGGTGGGGGGTTACACTTTATTGCTGTTAATTATCTAATAAAGCGTGAGATTAAGGCCCTTTAAGAAAATTAACCAATTGTTTTTTCCTTTGCTTGGCTTATATATATATTTATCACATTCCATATTTTATATTTAGTCTTATAACTAAGTAGGTTATAGTATTACTTGTATCTGAAGACAACCTTGATAAAATTTTATTTCCTTCATTTCGAAGTGATTAATGTTAGAAAATTTACGTCGAGTTCGATTCTTATCGAATTGTATTACGTGGCGTTTTTTTAAAAGTTAATTTTGGAGTTTGTAAATTTCATTGCAATGTCTTTTAAAGTAATCAAGACAACGTTGGGATCAAACTTTTGCCCAATTATAGCAATAATTTGTTTTCTTGTTTAGCCTAATTTTGCAGTAGAAAGAATAAGGCAGAGGTTGTCTACCCAAAAGAGCGAGGAGTGTAGGCAAAATCCATGCATTACACTAAATTATATGGCGCATAAATAAAGAAGAGGCATGAATACCCAAAAGAGAAAAGAGCCTCCGCAAAAATCCATGCAGTAAAATATATACATAATCAAAGGCGGAGATAGGTTAGACTACGGGTTCGATCTGATAGCTTTGGGCTAACTGTTAAATGTATCTTAAAAAATTCATTTACTATTATATATACAAGGTCAAATTATTTTTTTTATGTATATATAATAAATATTGAATTTTCTTAATTTTTTTGTGAGTTTATTTTTTTATATTTTAAATTCATTGAATCTACATTGAGCGCATACAAATATTTTACACAATTAGTGACAGTAAAACTTAAATTTGTGTTTAGTTATTCTGAATCCCCGCAAAATTCCAATTTCAGGAATGAGATACAGTACTGTCATCTCAAACTGTAATCATTTTAAACTTATTATGACTCGGCCCGTAAGAGCATTCAATTTGGGTCAAATAAAGGAAAAGATGAATATGTAAACAAAAGAAATAATGTTTTCACCCGCCAACTATTAATTTTTACGCTCAGTATGATCTTACGCACTGCCATATATTACTCATCTTCTTTTCTTTAAATACTGACACATTTTTTAAAGTAGACATTATATGTAATCGGCTTAGTTTTATAAAACTTTATCGTATAAATATATAGTAGTTTTTATATCGTCGGTGGATAAGCATAAACTCTTATCATAATGTATTCGATCAAATAAAGCCGACTAGATTTGATTTGATTTTGTTTGGTATTGAATTAAAAAACTCGAGCCAAACCGACATATAAATATATATTTTTTAATATAATTTATAAAAGAAATTTTTTTTAGAAAATAGCTAGAAATTACCCTCATCCAGGACCAGATGGAAGCAGGTTATGGATTTGTTCAAGTTGGTCGATTAATCCCTCCTTTCTTTCCCCTGCCTCCAGACACCTTAGAATACATTTGATTGGAAAGACGGTGAGGAACGAACACAATGGTTTACCTGTTGAGATCCCAATCGGCCTGCAACAGCGAAAAATGAAACTATCGAATCACGGGTGACTCGCTTTATCGGGACAGGAAGAATTGCAACATCGGCATTTCTTTCCTTCCCTAAATCGATCCATTAGTAGATAGCGGTAGGAGAGATCCATTATGGTGGGATGGACCGTTCTTGAATTCCGGCCGGCATTTCTGTCAATCGGCGGAAGACTCACGCATGCTATATTTGAGATTCTCTTGTGGGATTTAATATCTAATAGAACTATGAAGTGCTCTATTTTTATTTACTTTAAATAACGGGTTGCATCATTGTAACGACTCGACTGGTCGTTTTGGGAATTAGCGCCTCGTTCGGTGGCTTAAGGTCTCGAGAAGCTTCATAATGTGTATTATGACTTGTGTGTGTGGTCGAGATTGGTTTTCAGATGATTCGTGATTTAATTGAAAGAACAATTCTTATTTTTGAAGCTTAAATGAAAAGAGTTGACCGTAGTTTGACCTTTGAGCAAATAACTCTGGATTGAAATTTTATGCTTTCAATAGCTTCATATGGTGGTTTCGGACAGAGGTGCATTTCGGATTTAGAAGTTCGTAGGGCAATTCGGTGCATTTTGGTGAAAGTTGGAAGAGTTGGAGATTAGAAATATTTATAAGTTTGACCGAAGGTTAACTTGATTGATATCGGGTTCGGATTTCAATTCCAGAAATTGGAACAACTCTATTATGTCAATTATGACTCGTGTGCAAAATATGAAGTCATTCCAGATTGATTTGATACGTTTCAGCACAAGATATAGAATTTGAAAATTCACAAGTTCGAATCGAGGTGCAATTTATAATTTTTGCGTTGTTTGATGTGATTTGAGACCTCGAGTAGGTCCATTCATATTACGGGACTTATTGGTGGATGAAGTCCCGAGCGGCTCGGATGAGTTTCGGACAGGGTTCGAATAGTTTGGAACATTGTTGAAGCTGCTGGAAATTCTAGTTGATGGTGCCTTCACACCTGCACATGAAGGACCGCAGATGCGTACTCGCGGAAGCGTGGAATTCGTCGCTGAAGCGACCTAGGAAGGCTGGCTGGAGAGGCTCCGCAGGTGCAGAAATTTGGGGTACAGAAGCAGCTGGCATCGCAGATGCGCAAATGAGGCTCGCACCTGCGATTGCGCAGGAGCGGAAGAAATAACGCATGTGCGAGAGAGGGCTGTTGCGTGGTCACTGCAGGTGCGAGATTTTTCTCGCAGAAACGAGCTTGCAGGCGCGCAAATCTGTCCGCGGGTGCGAAACTGGGCAGAAACATAAGGATCGAATTTGGTCATTTCTCCATTTTTGTTTTGGATTTTTTGAGCTCGATTTTAAGCGATTTTGGAGAAGTTTTTCACGAGTTCGTCTTGGGTAAGTGTTCTATATCCGAAAGTGATTATATTTCATAAATCCATGGTTATATTCATCATTTATTTTGAATTTAATTGAAGAAATTGAGAGAAATTGTGAAATCTTCCGAAAATGTAAAATGAAGATTTAGAAGTCGAATTATTGTCGAAATTTATTAATTTTGGTATGGTTGAACTCGTATCGGAATGGGTGTTTAGGCTTTGTGAATTTTATCGGGTTGCAAGGTGCGGGCTTGGGATTTGACTTTTGGGTTGACTTTTTAGTTTTAATTAAAAATCAAAACTTTATTATCCGAAGTTATTTTTTATGAGTTTTAGTTATGAATCGAAGTTATTTTGATTAGATTTGAGCCGTCCGGAGCTTATTTCACGCGAGAAGGTCATTTTAGAGTAACGGTCTAGCTTTTTGAGGTAAGTATCTTACCTAACTTTGTGTGGGGGAACTACCCCTTAGGATTCGAGTCTTTTGTGCTAATTGTGTCATGTGAAGGCCGAGCACGCAAGGTGACGAGTACATGCTCGAACTTATTTGTGGGAATTTGACCGCTTAATGCTCTTAGGTTCTTTTATCCATTAAATATGAAGTTGTTTTGTCACGTTAAATTCCTTATCTACTAAATTCACCCTTGCGTGTCTTAATTGGAATTAATTCCTTTATGTTCTGCCATTATTGCCGATTAAACTCTTATATGCCTTAACTAAAGTTGTTGCCTCTTTTATCGTCATGCTATCTTTCCGCAATTGCTTAACCTTAATTGAAATCATTGTTACCTTTCGTAATTGCTTAACTTTAATTGAAATCATTGTTATCTTTCCGTAATTACTTAAACCTTAATTGAAATTATTACTATCTCTTCCGTAATTATTTAGCCTTAATGGAAGTTTGTTACCCTTTCATTGTTGACGTATTCTTATTTGGGGTCATTCATTTATGTTATTTCTCTTGTTGTCGAATTGCATTTTCGTGGAATCATTGTTACACATTACCTCTCTCTTGTTGAACTATTCTTGTGAGACTATTATTTCCCTGTTGTGTTTTTCTCAATGAGTCCATTCTTCCTTTTCTTTGTGTTCTGAAGTTCTTGTGTTGATTTACTTGTCGTATTCTCATGTTATTATTATTGTTGTTGTTGTTGTTGTTGTTGTTTGTATTCAGTGTTGTTGAGCCGAGGGCTATACGTGGTTGTGATATTAAAATTGTTTTGAGGAAATTTCGTGGTATGTGGGCACATATTGTGAAAGTCATTTATTTGAGTTGTTATGTTTTTGACATATGTGTTTTGTTGAGAAAATTGTTATTGTGTTGCACGAGATTTCTGCAGTGCGGTTGTTATTGTGTTGCACGAGGTTTCTGCCATGCAGTTGTTATTGTATTGTACGAGGTTTCTGCCATGCAGTTGTTATTGTATTGTACGAGGTTTCTGCCGTGCGGTTATTATTGTGTTGTACAAGGTTTCTGCTGTGCCCTTGTTATTATTGATACGCATGTGGTGGTATAAGGTATGGTTGTTGAAACACATGTAGTGAGATAAGGTGAGCTTGAAACGCGTGGCTAGTAGGGGAACTACTAAAAGCTATGGGGTGTGATAAGGTGGGCTAAAACGCGAGATGCTATTTCGGAAAAATAATTTTCAAAAACTAAATATAAAGGCTCCCGCGGTGATATAAGAAAAGTTGTGATTCATTTTTACGATTTGAGACTACGAGGCGGTACCTCGGGAGGGCTCTTGTTGTTATTTTCCCTTTTCTGTGTACTTGTCTTTGATTGTTGTTTTCCTTAGTATATTACTGATTGTTTTCCTTCGTGATTGCACTTTTTGCTCAGTTCTATGTAGCTAACCTTGTTGTGTTGGTCGTTGCTTCAAACTTCATTGCTGCTTTTATTACCCTGTATATTTTGTGATGATCGTTTTTTTATGTGCGATTCATTGTCTCTACCCCCTATTAGTTAACTGAAATTGTGGTAAAACACTTGCACAAGCATACGCGTAGTTAAATCAACCATATCGGTTTCAAAAAGTAAATCCTGACGTCATTAATGATTATATGTACTCTTGTCTACTTGGGATGTTCTATTGGCATGTGAGTCGTCCGTGCGAATATGAGTTGTAATGTGAGCACAAGATGCCAAGTGATTAGGGTTCAAGAATTGGGATCTGTGAGTTGTGATTATGAGGTTCGGTACCTCGTGAAAATGCTTGAACAAATCTGGTGTGACAGCGGTTGTTCTTATTGAGTTGTTGTTGGTTTCTCCTTCACTTTGATTTCACCGAACTTAGACTGTGTCTAGCTTACTCTATGATATTATTACCTGGTTGCTTCCTGTTAAATATTGTTGTTATTGGTGTCTCGTTGCAAGTATTGTTTGGTATTCATTATCCTGCTTAGTTGTATATTAATATCATTTTTCTCTGTTAGTTCACCTTCACACTTATTCAGTTTTTTAGTTCGGTAGGTGTCTCGATTGTCTGTCGTCACTACTCTACCGGGGTTAGTCTTGATACTTACCGAGTACCCAGTGGTGTACTCATACTACGGTTCTGCATATTTTTGTGCATCCAGGTGCCACGGTTGTTGTTGATTATTAGCTGATTGGTCGAGCTGTGGAGACTCAAGGTAAACTTGCAGTTGCATTCGTAGTTCTCGGAGTCACCCTCTAATATTTTTATTGTACTGTTTAATTCCATCAGAACAGTTGCATTTAGGGATTTTCTAGCAAACTCAGTAGAGCTTATGACTTGTACTACCGGTTTTTAGAATTGTGATTTGTATAAGATTTTTATCTCGTATTTTCCATTTGATGGTTGAATTCTTCTAATTATTTAGCAAGTGTTAGGCTTACCTAGTCTTAGAGACTAAGTGCCGTCACGACATCCTACGGAGGAAAATTAGGGTCATGACAATCATCACTTTCTTATCAAGTGTTATTGAAATGTGTCAATCTCTTTGTTCTTCCATGTTCATATTTCAAGATCCATTAAGTTTTTATATCTTTTTTCGAATTGGAAATGGTATTTCAATAATTTAAAACTAAATAAAATAAAACAATATTTAGGTATCATATTGATTAATTTGTTTAATTATTAAATCTGTTAACCTTAAGTACATCAACAAAAAATTATTGTTAGACGACTAAGAAAATAACTATCATATGTTACTAAGAAAATTCTCCCATAAAAATATTTTAAAAGATAATTAGATGTTTGTCAGTTTTTTTTAATTTTTACTAAACATATACTATTATATTTACTTATCAAAACTTTAACAAAGTAAGATTTGAATAATATTCATGTAAGAAAAAAGTCCGAAAACCTGAAAAACCGAACCATTCTAAAGCGATATAGTTGGTTTGGTTTGGTATTTAATAAAAATCGAACCCATCAGGTCCATGTACACCTCTATCTAAGAGGGAAGTTTATACACATATATTATCTCTACCTTGTGAAAGTCACCAAACTCTGTTAACCTAGACAAAATTCTAGATATATATATATATATATGTTGAAAACGGTTATATATTTTGTTTGGAACCTTTAAAGATTAAAAGTCCGACAACACACTGGTTGAACAATAGCTCATGAGGTTGAAAACGGTTATATATTTTATTTGGAACCTTTAAAATTAAAAGTCCGACAACACACTGATTGAGCAATACGCTCATGAGCCCCGACGCCTTCAAATCCTGGGTCGGCCGCTGATACTAGCCCATAGACATGTTTAAATGGGGGCTGCAGTGCAGTTACAATTGTACTTTGCCAATAATATGGAATCACAGTGGGAGTATCTTAAGTCTTGGGTTTTGTTTTGCTGTAAAACTGAACCCCCCATCGCTTTGTAACATCAGAGTTTAATGTCTCCTCAGCTACTATCTACCACCCTAAGTAGTACTGAGGGCTCAGTATATAACAATTCAATGGTTTTCACTGTCATATCGATCGGTTAATTAAATCTTGGAATATATCTCATTATGAGTGAGTGAGTTCGTGTGAGCATTTAAGACCCTATTCGTACTTACTACTCACATAACTACCTAGATTTTATTAACTTCTAAGTAGTAAATTCTTTTTGACCCTTCAACTTCTCTAGTACTGTCATTTAGGTACTTAAACTATTTTTAAATGAACTCTCACTCGAGCAATTGTCTTTCTTTAGCTCAACTTGTTGATCATGACCCTTCAACCACTTGTTGAGATCAATTAATTGGCGGTAGGAAATGGAATTAGTTGCTTCTGAGTTAAAATTCTAATAAAAAAGTTTTGATATATATAATTATATAAATGCTTGTTTTTCGCTGATTAGTGTTGATATGCTATTTTTGGCGTTTGAATTTTTCTCTTCATCTTAAAGCTTAAAAATAAGTTATACAATTCGATTTAACTTATATACATGTAATAATTACAATACATGCTAAGTATAATCTAACCATATTAACAGGTTATATGTTTTATAATCGCAAAATTATTTTCACTTATTACGAACAAATTATTATAAAGTAAATTTGTTGAATATATTATTAAATAAATCAAAGTATGATCTCTATAACATTTTCACATTTTATATGAGATGGTTTTCCTACCACCCACCACCACCTTGACAGTAGTGATTTTTTGGTGAGTTATGGCCTCAAAAATGGTGGGTCTAGTGGGGCGTTTGGATGAATTTTGGGGATTGGAAAAATAAACGAGTTAAAATTGAAAAAATTTCTATTTAGTCTTTGAAATTTGAGTTTTGGGGGGTTACAAAATGATTTCAATGAATTTGAAGGTTCAAATTTGCTGGTGGATAAACAAGGGTTACGACAATGAGGGTGTTCGAGCTTATAGTTCAAAGGTGAAATTTTGAGATTAAGTTTCTTTCTTGTTATGTTCATTAATAATTTTGAAATAAAATAAAAGTATTCCTATTTAGATGTTAAAAAATAAATAATTTTAATTATTTAATATTGAGACACAGAGATCACAACTTAATAATCATATGTATATTCAGTTTCAGGTATCATAATTTAATAAAAATAAATGACCCCGTAAATTCCATTCAATTTCGTTATAACATTCTTTTCTTTCTTTTTTTAATATTTTTCCTTGGACGTGAAAATAGAAAAGGAGAAGCGCATGTGAGGCTAGGCTCCGCTTAAGTATTTGGAAAGGACGAAATCAGTGAAGACGACGCGTTGCTATCTGCCCAATTGTGAATTGACTTCATTTACTTGCGCTTTTTTTTTAAAATGAAAATGACTTTTGCTCGTTTTGTTTTCTTTTTCAAAAATGTTTTTGTCTCTTTTTTATAAGAGGTCACTATCTAATACTCCCTCCATTATAATTTATGTGAATCAATTTGACTGACACACGATATTTAAGAAAAGAAAGAAAACTTTTGAATTTATAGTATAAAATGAGACACATATATTTTGTGTGTCTATAAATCATGCATAAAGATAAATTATTTCTAAAAAGGGAAAGGGGTCTTTTTTTTTTGCACGGACTAAAAAAGAAATAGGTTCATATAAACTGAAACGGAAAATATATGTAATTTCTTCTTTTTTTCCTCGAAATGTCATTAAATACTATTTTCTACTTTTTTCAATTTTTGTTCTTCGGTTATGATTATTCCTAGACTAATTTTTGAATATCCCCTTTTCCAAGTTATGTTCACGTTTACAAGTTTGTCCTACTTCTAGAACTTTTTATGAGATTGAAGTCTTACTAATCCTACTGAAGTCTTTTCCAAAATTTTCTACTTTTCCATGCAACAATTAAATAGGATTTTGTATAAGTGACATTAAAATATAAAGAAATGAACAAATAAATAAAATTATCATAATAATAAGCAGTGTCATTTCTCAAATAATTATTTTACTAATTATTTCTATATACATATTTAGGAGTATAATATTTTAACGACGCGGGTAAATTTACATTTCTCATGTATAAAAAAATATATATAGAGTCATAAAATTAAAAATAAATTTATAAAGAGCTAGAAAATCAATTGACCTATATATTCTTCATGTTCCCAAGTATTTGTTAGGAAATATCCCTCTTCCATTTGAACTCTTAATTTATTATTTTTGATTTAAAATTTAGCAATTCACGAGTTTGAACTCTATGAAGACAAAACTCCTATATTTAATTGAAGAAAGAGCAAATAGACTAGTCTATTATTTGTTTCGAATCACATGGGCGAAAATTATTTACACCGTCAACTTTGCGTTAAAAATTAACTTTTCCTTCAATTTTAAACAATATTATGGCTCATATGTTAGTTTGAAGCAAATTTGAGTGGTATAAATGATTTTCACCCGAACCAAAAACCACTAATTTTCGCAGATTTTTCAATAATATATCAAAAGGAAGTTTAGCAATTCATTCAATAAACATGTAAAACTCTAATATCCAACCACCTTTTATACAATAGTGTAGCCACATAGAGTGAAGGATATTTTGTTCATCAGAAAATTATATTTCGTATATAAAATATTATACGATGTATATAGGTAAAAAATATAACGTTTTATAAATATATATTAAATCGGCCATGTTGTATGATATTGAGTAAAGGGGGCCAGTGGACCGGTGCGGTCACGAACTGAAATTTTTTTCCGGTTCCGATCCAGTCTGGTACTGGAAGGTCTCAAGACCGGACCCAACTGGTCTTACCGGTCCTCTTTGGTGGAAGCCGGTTCGTGATCGGTACTAGCTACCGGCATCCCGATTTTTCCAGTCCGGTCCGTACTGGTCCGGCCGTTTTTTTTTAAATTATATTTTTATTTGTCTTTCATTTAAGTGATGGATAATTTTAAGTTTTTGAAAATATAATAATAAAATATTACTAACATTGTATATATATTTGAAATGTTTAGTTTGTTTCAAAGTTTAAACTTAGAACTAAAAAACTTGTAATATTTTTTCAAACTTTGTATTAGTTTCAATGTTTAAAATTAGATTCAAACCTTGAAATTTGAATCAATTAGAAACTAGTAGTTAATTGTAGTATTTTTTGCGCAAATAATAAATTAAAAAAATAATAAGAAGACAAGAGTTCTGAATTTGTGATGAAATTCCAAGATTTGGAGCAATTTTATTGTAGTGTATTCTAATTTAGAAAATTACATTCTTTTAAAAAATATTGGCTATTTTTTTAAATAGCCGTAGGCTTTTCTTAGGAACTGGTTGTTGTTGTTCTGGTTCATCATCTTCGTCTTGTTCTTCTTCATCTTCTTCTTCATTGCCTGTTTGACTCCCTTCTTCACTTGTTCCGTCGCCCAAAATTTGATCGAGATACACTTTGTCTTTTTTCTGAGAAAGTTCTGGTATTCCAAAGTTTCTTCGCTCTGCTATGATCCAATCCCTGAATAGAACTTCTGTCTCCATTGCCTCTTCTCTCATTGAATATCTGTGATCTCCAATTTGAAATCTTCCTTGGCTAAAAGTGCTCTACGATGCAACTGATGAAGCTTGAATTGTTAATATATCTCGGGCCATTTTTATAAGTATTGAAAACTGCGATTCTTGATTCTTCCAATAATCCAATAAATTATGAATTCCAAAACTTGGAGGTTTCCTTGAATATTGAATTAAATAGACTTGGAACTCACTGTAATCCTCCCCGCACTTGTCTTGTTCTGATAGCAACTTTTGGTCAAGTCCTCTAAAAGTGCTCATCCTTGCATGCCTTTTGCCCATTTGAGAAGAACTTTCATCGACTGTATTGGCGCAGTTGGTGTAACTGTTTGCCCAAGCTCTATACTTTGCGAAAACAGCCACGGTATCTAAAAGAACTTTAGCACAAGCATGTTCTACAGTTGGATATTTGTTAGTCACAATTTCAATAGGTTTAATCTCTAAATTTGCATATATTTCTCTAACAAGTCGTTCAGTTAACTTAAGTTTAAAAGTAGGATGCAACATAGAAGCAATGTAAAAAGACTGAGGAATTCGAAAAAAATATTTTTAAAATTTTTCAATCATAGCGTCTACGGCCACTTTATATGCTTCGTATTGCCTATATAATTTCAATAATTCAGATATTCCAGCTATATAATATAACATGGTAAGAGTAGTTGGATAATATTGTCCGAAAAATTCTAATGTAGCATGACAATTTTTTTCTAAAAACTTAAGGAGATGTTGAACAAGGTTTCAATCGTCCTCTTTAAGATGATAAAGTTCCATAAAATGCTTATTATATATTTGAGTAATAGGCTCTCTATATTCATAAGCGACAGTTAATGTTTCATATATAAAGTGTTCCATCTTCTCCAAACTTCCTTTGGAACTCTCCTAATCGGCATTCCTATTCTATATACTTTCTTTCCCATTCTCTTTTTCTTTCTAGATTTTTATTTCTAAATATATAACCAATAGCTGCTTTCGCCTTTTCAATAATGTGGTTAAACAAGTCAAGACCATCTTTTACTACTAAATTGTAAATATGACATGCACATCTAACATGAAAAAAATTCTCAAAAGAGGGGTTCAAAATAGGTCTCAAGTTCCTAAGTGCTTCTGTGTCGTTTGTAGCATTATCTACTGTAATACTAAAAACTTTGTTAGTTAAACAATATTCCCGACAAATTGATGAAACTGTTTTGGAAATATAATTACCCGTGTGAGTTTCATCAACAACTTTATAAGCAATAATATGTTTTTGAAATACCCAATCAGGATCTATCCAATGAACAGTAACTGTAATATAATCACAATTCTTTGTAGAACGACCCATATCCGTAGTGAGACATACTCTAGTGTCAAAGTTATCAAATAAATATCTCAAATTATCTCTATATTCGTTCTTAAATTTAATAATATCATTTTTAAGAGTAGTTCTTGAAAAAACTTTAAAAGAAGGATTATATGTAGCTTGAATATAACGAACGTAGCTTGAATATAACAAACAAAACCAGTAGAAGAACGAAAACTATAAGGTAAACCCTCTACTGCAACTAGTTTAGCAATATTTTCCTTATCCCTTTGTTTATCATAAGTAAGAATCCCTCATGTTGTTTGGTTAATTTTCGTTTGGATACCCGAGGATTCATCATGCGCTACTCCCCATATTCGGTTCCTAAATAAATACCTCCCGTCCGCATTGATCATTCTTTACGATGTTTATTTCTTAAGTGAGTCATAATTTTACCCGTCCCACCGTCATTACCCCTAGTTTTAAAAACCCACTTCATTCCACAAAGACCACATACGGCCGTCAGACTTTTAACTTTCTTTTCCGCAAATTCCCACACCTTGGATTTGCCCTTACGTTTAACCGAGACTCTAGTAGGAGGTACAGGAAGCAAGTCAAACTAAAATTCAGGTGGACTAGCTTGAAATTCATGTGGTTCTTTTAAATTAACCCCAGTTTCATAGTTATATTGCGCTTCTAACATATCATTATCAACTGGATTATTAGAGCTAGAATCATGATAATATTGAGAATCATCTATGTGTTGACTAGAACTACCAGCAATTCCTTTACCCCTATTTCCCTAACGACCACGTGCTCGTCCCTCACAACTAGTTCCAATTGAACATCTTTGAGACATAATTATAGCAAATAAAATAAATATATGACAAAAATATAATAAAATAGTAGGAAGTAGGACTGACCAACCAAATATAACCGTATAAGTGAGGTGAAGCTGAAACTTGAACCTTCACTTGATAGCAACTCCAAATAAAACTTGATAAAGAAGCAAAACTGTATAATTTAAACAAATAGCCAAAGAAGCAAAATAGCAATATTGTAGAGAGTATGAGAGAATTGGATTAATTGTGTGAAAGATATGACGAAATAATAGGGTATTTATAGAAAAAAAAATAGTTAGGGGTGGTATGGGGTGAAAATGACCGTTTTTGGCCGTTGGACAACGGCTATTAGCTCAATAGAGCTGTCCGGTTAAAACTTTTGGTTAAAACTTTTGGTATGGGCTATTAGCTCAATAGCTCAATTGGTTAAAACTTTTTTTTTTTAACCAGTCCAGTCCGGCTGGTCTGGCCTTTTTTTAGTACCGGTTCATCCGGTTTTAAACGGACAAACTCTCCTGCTACCGGGACCGGTAGTCTGAAACAATAATGGTTCGATTTCTACCAGTCCGGTGTGAACCAGACCTTCAGCCACCTTTAGTGCTGAGTGTTGGCTAGTCAAAAATTCACAAATCTAGAAAATAAAAGTAGAAAAAATGAGGATGTTGAAATGGATGTGCAGGCATAGTAGGTTGGATAAGATTAAGAATGAAGATATTCGAGAGAGGGTGGGTGTGGCTCCCATGGCCGACAAGATGCGGAATGTGAGGCTAAAATGGTTCGGGCACGTCCGAAAAAAAAACTTAGATGTCCCGGTTAGGAGGTGTGAGCAGTTTGGCTTTGGCAGGTATGAAAAGAGGTAGAGGGCGGCTAAGAGGTATTGGAGAAGGTGATTAGGCATGACATGGCGCGACTTTAAATTTCCAAGGACACGACTCTTAATAGGAAAATGTGGAGGTCGAGCATTAGGGTTGTATGTTATGGGGTAGTTGAGCATTTTTCCTCTTTGTACTGGCTAGTCTGATAGTATTTTGTCTAGGACGAATGCTGGTATTATTTTTCTGGTTTATGCTATTGTTACGGATATATTGTCTCATTTCATTTTCTTGAGCTGAGGGTCTTCCGGAAATAGCCTCTCTACCTCTCCGAAGTAAAGGTAAAATCTGCGTACACTTTATCTTTTCCAAACCTCACTAATAAAATTTTACTGAGTTATTTTTATTGTTATTGAAATATATATTAAACCTTAAGCACCTTTATAAAATTTGTGCCTTCGCACTGCTTATACAGTCCTACAAATACTTAACATAATTTGATTTCAATTGTACATGGTAATTCACAATTCGAACAGGAGAGTTGAGTTTGAATTCATTGATCCAGTCTAGTTGGATGTTCTTATCCCATTAGCTCTTAATTAGAAGAAATAAAACAAAGTCAAAATTAAACTTATCTTTATTTACCTCTTTCCTTTTGTTTATTTTTTATTTTAAATAGAAAATTGCATGTCTTCTGCTAGGAGTACGAGACATGGCGTAAGTGTATCCCCTTTTAAGAAGCAAAGAGGTAATTAAATAAAAAACTGAAAAGAAATCTACTCAAAATCCAGCAAACCATTTCAAAATCAAGCACTTGTACAAAGTGATATCATAAGAAAAATTTTAATTTCCCAGGTGTTTAGCTTTCGGGAAAGCCAGAAAAGAACGAAATTTACCTCATCAGGCAAATACATTAAAAAACCCAATATAGAATAATGTTAAATATTCACACTGTATCGATTAGCTTAGTCACTGCTTCATGTTATTTATTAAATTTTTTCAAAAATAACTTTGAGGGGGTGCATTTGTTCTATGTTTGACACGTTTAATTAGACCGTCAATTAAACAAACTAGAAAGTAAACCACTGCAATGGCCTTAAATTTAATTAATGTTTAACTGGATTACTACTGATTCACTTTCTCTATAAATTAATAGGACTTAGCACTTTTTCAACCTTAGTTAACGTTTAAATTGAGTAACTCTGACAAGTGTCTGATCCGGTTAATTAATTAAACATAACACAATATAATCCTCGTCACATTTTGTTGGCTGAAAGAAAACAGTTGATTTTTCTCAATTTATAAATCATGAATCTACATCCAAATAATTTTATCCCTTTCTAATTTCACTTTTTGATTTATTTTATGTTTGTATGTATCGATGATTTCGATGACATGCAAATTTATTTTCAATAAGACCATCTAAAGCGGGACGAAGGGAGTCTTATTCGAAAATTTTAATTAAACCATTTAAAGTGAGGCGAAAGGAATGCTTATTCGAAAAGTTTATTTGCAAATTATATGTTGTTAATTTAACACGGATTAAGCCATAACGTTGTGATAATGGAATGAAATGAAGTACAAAAGATGATTAGAGGCAATGGTGCAATAATAATAACACATGTTAAATGTTTATAATGCTTGTAATAAGTATATAATGCCCAACAATATGTTTGCTAAATGACCGCAACAGCATATAATATGTACCTCATTTGGTAATCTCATTACCTGGAAATTAACTAGAACCATATTCCTTTCTACTTTATACTTTTCGAATTTAAAAAATATGCACCGCAATATTAAATTTTTTAAGATAAATAAATTATTTATTATTTTTACCATGTAATTTATTATTGCCTTTCATGATCTAATTATACAAATACATTTTTACTTAAACTTAGTAGTTTTTATATATATTTATATCGCATGTGAAAATCTCGGAATATTATAATTTGGTGGTAAAATTAACATTTATTATAGATTTTTTTATTTTTGTAATTATCTTGTAAGTAACCTAATTTTATAATAATTTTTTGTTTCATTTGCGCATAGAACTTCACCTCGTTTTAGTTTAATAAAAAAATTGACAATAAATATAAGACATGTTTCACTATAGTGGAGACTAGGGACTCATAATTTGAGACATTTTTCTTAAGAATCCTTTCAAAATCTTTCTAAACCGTAATAAGTAGTACTAACAATCCAATGATTCTCCTTTATTTAAGCCAACCAGCTTCGAATTTATGGCAGTATAATCACGCAAAAATTTTAAAAATAAGGAAAAAGACAAATTTCCTCTGCATACAACTCCATTTTATGGTTAGAAATTAACCAATGAAACAATAAACGCAAGAAAATATATGTCTCCCTCTATAAGTAATTACCTTTCTAACCTTTACAGTTAATTTATGGACTTCAGTGTCCTTTTCTTCTCCTTTTTTGGGAATAAGTTATATATAATGATAGTGCTAAATATTTTAACAATTAATTTTAACATAAATAAATTATTTTTTATGAATTACTAATTATTTCTTCCGTCCAATTTATGTGATGATGTTTGACTCGATACGAAGTTTAAAAAAAAAAAAAGACTTTTAAAATTGTGATATATAACAATCATAAATATTTGTGTGCTTGTAAATTATTTTATTAAGGGGTCATTTGGTACGCAGAATAAATTTATCCCAGTATTATAGTCCTTGGATTATAAGCCTAGATTAATTTGTCTCACCTCCCAAATGGGATAAAAAACTCCCTCCGGTCCATGTTAGGTGACTATTTTACCTTTTTATTTCGGTTCAAAATAAGTGTCCATTTAAATAATCAAGGGGGGATTAATTTTATTTTTTAAAATTTATCCTTATTTACATATTTCAATATGTCAAGGTAACAATTAATTAAGGTTAATTTAGTGAATACATCTTTTATCTCCAGGAGTTCGGATTTCCTTAATGGGTGTGCGAAAGGTAAAATGGTCATTTATTGTGGACTGAAGGGAGTATCGAGTTTGATTGGATAATGTGGAATAATATGTTTATAATATTTTTGATTGATGGTATAAATTTATCTCGAAATAAATTTATACTTTAACCAAACATAGTGTATAAATTTAGTACCACATTTTATCTCACCTTATTCCGCGTATCAGGGGTCGTTTGGTAAGCGCACTAAGTTATCTCGGGATAATAATCCCAGGATTATAATCCCTGGACTATTTTATCTCACCTGCGAGGTGAAATAAAATAATTCGAAGTTTGATGGGATAAGGTGAGATATCCAGTATTAAGTCTAGGATTAAATTTATACCATGTTCGGTTGATGGTATAAATTTATTCTAGGATAAATTTATAACATCAACCAAATATAGTATAAATATAATCCCTTATCTTATCCCGCGTATCAAACGATCTCTAACGGTTAAAAAGAAAAGTTAAAGTGAAATTGTTTCTAATGAGGAAGTATAATATTCTTTTTGGAACAAACCAAAATAAATTACCATATATAAATTAGAATAGAGACAATAATAAAAAGTTACTTATAGTTATCTAATTAGTTACTTATTGTGAAAATACAATACGATATATATAATTAAAACCCTTTTTCTGTTTTCCAAATCTCAATGTCTCTCTCTCTCTTTCTCCATCATTGTATAAATAGAGAACCAGTTAAAGCCTTTTGCTTTTCCGAGGTAAGCTACCAGAACTACTTCTTCTCCTTCCTCTATATTCACAAACCAACCAATAAGCCTAAACTAACCAAAACTTTCTTCTCTTTCTTCGTGCAAAAACGTAGCAGAAACAACCAACAGAAATGAAAAGGAAAGATCGATAAATATGGTTTAGTAAAAAGCTCTCTTTTTTATCTCAAGAAACTGCAAAAAGTTCGAAAACCAAGATATTCTATCAATCCTTACTTGTAAGTAAGTGCCCCTTGTGTTGTCATGTTTTTCTGAGTTCCTTTTACTTATTTTCTTGGGGGAAAAAAATTGAATTCATAGTTTCAATATGGTAAAGTTTTTGCCTTGTTTTCAACTGATTTCAGCAATGCCATTGACTGTTTTCTACAAAAACACTCTGTTTTTTGTACTATTTTTACATCATTTATTTTCTTGGAAATTTACTTTAGTATGGGTCAATCACATAGTAATTAAAACTCTCACTGATTTTCTCACTTTAATTGATCTTTTCAGTTCAGAATCTTTATACTGTTGCAGATGGTTTTTCAGAGATCAATATGATTTTAATCAAAATTTTTTAGTTTGTACTAAGTGGAATCAACTCAAAAAAGTTTTTACTATTAATATGGGGTTGAAGATTTGATCTTCATCTTTTGTAATATATTTTCCTTTTGTGTTTTTCTTTATTTGCTCGACATCTCCACTTTGCCTTTCCATTCTGTAAAGTCCCCTAAAAAAAGAATAAACATAATCTTCAACCAAAAGTAACTCTCTGGCTTCTCTTATATTCTATGTTTATTTGACATTTTTTTTTATAATTGGGTTTGGTTACTTTTCGTTTACGATCCCTTCTCAGAAACTGTCTCCAAATCTCCTGCAAATTGTTCTTTTTATAATTTAAATTCCACCGTTGAAAACGCCATTAATGACTAGTTTATAGCAACCCTCGCACTAAACTATATGTATTGTTTACATTTTTCAACTTTCTTTCGCCTTCTTTTCTGCTCTTATGTTGACATAAATACATATCTTATAATCTGAACCTCAATATAAATACCATCTTCTATATATCTTTTTTCTAACACAAAACTAGCTTCATCTTTTTCCAGCTTCATTGCAATTGCAGCCATGAAAACAGAGCGAAAAATACCAAAGGTAACAATTTTTTATGTTATTAATGTTTTCTCCCTCTGTTGGGTTTCAGTTGAATATATGTATTATATGTATGTATATTTTTATACACACAGTAGTGGTGTAACTGTGTGTTCTTGAATGAATACTGATGAGTTGATTTTGACTTTTTTTCTTGCAGTCTTCGTGGACTAAAGTGGTGGCTAGGAAATGGTTGAATATGAAAAGCAAATCGGAGGATTTTTATTCCGATCATATAGTAGATGGTAAGATTTTCAACTGTTTTTATTTATTTTTTCCTGATTTATGGAAAAATAAAAGGTCAAAGATCAACTATTTACGTCCGATGACCGAAAAGTGTATAACATTTATAAATTTTTATATATAACAAATGGAAATATAATATATAGTATTATCTTTTCAAAATTCGGTTATTAATTTGAGAGGTTATACAGTATTATCTTTTCAAAATAATATTGATTTTATTTTTGTGGTTTTTTTAATTTCTATGAAATTAATAGGGATGGGTAGAGGAGAAAGAAGAAGAAAAAGTTGCTCAGACGATGGTTCTTGCGTTGTGGTGCCGGAGGAATTACCAGGTAAAGATTTCCGGTGATCGGAGGGATTTTCCCCGGTGAAGTACAGCTATTACTCGGATTTTCCGTTGATTTGATACAATTTCATAAATGGACTGCAAATCTCTGCCGTTGATTTGATGGATTTTCATTATGTGATTTGACGTACTCTAATCACAATTTAGTAGAAGAGCTTTTTTTGGTTAGTATCTAATCATTGCTTCTCCTTATGCCACGTGTACCAGGACCTACCTAGTCCCTAGTTCTAGTGTGATCATTCCTTTTTTAGTTTTCACTAATTTCCATAGAAAGTCATAATTTGAACTATAGTTAAATATTTTCTTACTTTTCCTGTTCCTTAAAAATCAATGGAAAATCTATCTTATACACATCTATTCCACTTTATTCATATTTGTTACTTTTCAATATTAAATAATTTATTTTTATTTTTAATTTATTGATTTAAGTTGTTAGCTTTTCAAATTAAGTTCAACTTTAACTTTATATCACTGTTGAAATTATTTAGCATGATATTATAAGAACATTATGCCTCTTTTAGTTATATATGACTATTTTCGAATGATCGGTGAGGAATAACACTGGAGATAAATAAATAAATCACTGGTGGTAGATAAATAAAAGGCATGAAGTTTTAGAAGTGTCATTTTTTTTTATTTAAATAGTAACTTGTTATAAGAGATCATTTTTATCAAATTATGATGCGGATATTATTATTTTGATAAATTAGAAATTAAACTATGAGTAATTTCATTATTTGACAAGCAGAAAGTTGGTTGATGGAAACAAATGATGGAATTCAACGGCCAATATTGGAGAAAGAGGCATCCGCTGTCACTGATCATCAAAATCTTAGGTAAGGCAAGAACGATCTCCTAATTTTGAATCTTTGATTTTAATAAGTATAAATTTACGTTTCCCTTTTAGGTATTTGCCGAAATGAATTCTACAATTTAATGCATACCCATGTTAAGGTTCATAATTAGATCATAGTACTTGAATTAATTAATGTAAGATATACTAAATTTAGAATTTAATAACCAAAAGCATAGATCTAGAAGCCGCATATTGAGCCAAGTCATAGGCTTAAGTACCTCTTGGCCATGTGTTAATTCACTTTTGGTTTCTCAATAGGGGGTTCTGCATCCGCATTAAAAATTGACTAAATTTGAATTTACGTCGAAAAATCTCATATCGTAAGATAAAATGCTCACTAGCTAATAAAATAATTTTATACTCTGTACTCGAACCTCATATTTTTGTTATTAAAGATTAAATAATAGTTATTACTCCAAAACGATCCGTGTTAGTGAGCCATGTGCAAATTGAGATCTCTATAGTGCCTAATAAGTCATTGGTTTAAGTACTTTTTGGCCATGTGAAACTACAGTTAGCTGGTTTTATAGGCTTTCTGAATAGATACTACACTTTTTAGTTAACTTGGAAAATTATTGTCCTTAATACCTAGTCTAGTGCAGCTACTTTGTCTTTGTCAACTAATGGATTCAACTTGTCTTTGTATGGTTTACTTTCGTAAAGTTGGAAGCTTCTAATTACCCCCTATGAGATTTTATTTCGTGCTGGTTTTTGTTAAAAAAGACCACCTTTGGTCCGTATTATTCTGATGTGCATGTGGTCCAACAATAAATATACTTGTGTAATGCATATGCCATCGAAATATTCAAAAGAATGATAATAATGAAATCGAAGGTTTATTAGAAACATTCTTTTTATTCACATAAGGTAGAGGTGAGGTTTGTTAACACCCCATCTTTCCCAGACTCTTCTTGTGAGATAACACTAGATATATGTTGTTGTCGTTGTGATGTTAACAGTGAAAATTAAACTCATCCGCAAAAACCGTTAAACTTTTTTTTGATTTTTGATATTTATTTTTTATTTTGGGTCTCTAAAAAATTCTTATGTTCTTCTTTGTGTATCATTTGAACAATAAATAGGATGTTCGTGGGGACATGGAATGTAGGAGGCAAGTCACCACACGATGGGTTGAACTTAAAGGACTGGTTGAATTCCACTGCACCAGCTGACATCTATGTGCTTGGGTAATTTCCTTATCTGTTTTTCACTCTTTATTAAAAATGTGTCAAGTTAAACTACGACAAAGAAATTAAGAAGAAGGAAGTATTAGTCTGCATGGTTTCTAAATCAATCGAAGAACGATGTGAAATTATAAAGTAGAGTTAATATTAAATTTAATAAAATATGGATGTGAAATTACTTAGGAGATGTATTAAAGGAGAGGTCGGGTTCGAAATAGTTAAGGCGCCCGAAAATGATCTGGATGGTCCATGTCCCTTTGGTTAAAAGAGTGTGATCTGGTCCAATATTTTGGTCTATATGATGTGAGAGTAGCTTACATCAAGTGGCACGCTAGAAAAGACCTTGTCCTATAATTTTGAACTGTCAGTTATTATAGTAGATGAGCCGAGGGTCTTTCGAAAATAATCTGTCTTATTAAAGATAGGGATAAAGTTCACGTACACACTATCCTTTTTAAATCTATCCCACTTGTGAAATTACATTGGATCTTTTATTATTGTTGTTATTGCATTTATTACTATAGATGTGGTGTTTAATCCGTATATACTTGTTGAATTCAATTGATTGGTAAACTTTTGTGCTTTTACTGATGCATTGGGTAAATTTAGTTTCACTAACATTTTTAAGTTTTTAACTCCTCTGCTGGGAACAGGTTCCAGGAAATTGTCCCTCTAAATGCAGGCAATGTATTAGGTCCAGAGGACAGTGGTCCAGCTGCCAAGTGGCTTTCCTTGATTCGTGAAGCTTTGAACAACAACACAAACACCCCAGATCTTTCTCCTAATTACAATAACACCCCAAATTCCGAGCGAAAAAGTTCATCCCCGTCCTTCCATGACTTGTGCCAACAACAATCTAACCTTAAACCAAGAATCAGCTTCTCAGATTTGATCAAATTGGAAAATGAACTCGAGCGAGAAGATTGGGAGAGACTCTTGAGTATGAATGACGATGGATCGCCCAGTCCAAATTGCATGTCAAACAGATATAACTCTTCTAGCTCCGAGCAAAATAGATATTGCCTAGCCGCAAGCAAACAAATGGTTGGTTTATTTCTATGCATATGGACTCGTACCGATTTGTATCGACACATTAGCAACTTGAAGGTTTCTTGTGTTGGAAGAGGCATCATGGGCTATCTTGGAAATAAGGTATAAATTAACTTGAAGGAATTGAATTTATCGCATGTTTAATTATGAACATTTAATTTCTTAATTTTGACCGTATAACACGTCTTTTTCTTGATAAAAGGGTTCGATATCGATCAGTATGACGTTGCATCACAAGACATTTTGTTTCGTTTGTACTCATTTGGCATCTGGAGAGAAAGAAGGTGATGAGATCAAAAGAAATTCAGATGTCATGGAAATTTTAAAGAAAACTAGGTTTTCACATAGTAGGATTATTGGAAAACCTCTTCCTCCTGATAACATTTTGGATCATGAGTACGTATTTTCCTTCTTTTTGTTTTATTTTTTCAATTTTTTTTTCACAATAATGCAACAATAATGTTTGTTCTTTTGGAGGACATCTAATAAAACTGGAACGATGCTGATATAAATATATTGTTAAACAATGACCGACAATGTACTCTTCTTTTTGGTTTATATAGCAAGATAATTTGGCTTGGAGATTTGAATTACCGGCTTGCATCCGGTTGCGAGGATACATACGAGTTGGTAAACAACAGTAACTGGGAAGCACTTCTAGAAATAGATCAGGTAAGACATTTTTGTTATACTATGTGCACCTTCAAACACCTCCACATGAAATGAAGCGGGAATAGTAGAAAATTTTTAACACATAATTTTTTTTTAAATATTTTAATTTTTCTTTTAATTGTTATGGCAGCTAAAGATAGAGCAAAAAGCAGGACGTGTATTCAAAGGTTGGAAAGAAGGAAATATTTACTTTGCTCCAACATACAAATACCTCTACAATTCTGACCATTATGTTGTTCAAACTTGCACATCAAAGGAAAAGCGAAGGACTCCTGCCTGGTAATTTCCAAAACTAATTACTCTTTTTTAGTATTTTAATTTTGAAGACTAATGGAATGTTGCCATTTTAATAAAATATTTATCAGATGCACGCATTTGAATTAATCACGAATGCATGCATTTATCAACCGACATTTTAGATTTCTATCTAGGGACATACTATAATAACATAATGCAATAACTTAATAAGTTATTTTATTTCATTTCTTGGTTTTTTTTTTTGGGGTGGGGGTTGGAGATGCACCGACCATATGAGGATTTACTTAATCTAATGTGAGATTAAGTAAAAAAATTGATTGGCTTTCTACCTTTAATATATATAATATTGCACAATTAACGACAATCTTAAGCTAAAAGATAAGCCATTATAGTCAACTTTATGCTTAAACTTGTTAAAAGCTTCCGAAAATCTGATAATTTAATCTGAGAGATTAATAAATCTCGCTAATCTTGATGGTTTCCCACACTACAAGTCTACCTTGAAGGCCTAAACTTTAATCTACATTATCTCGTTTTCTGTTACACCAAATTCTGAAGATACTTAAACGTCCAACTAATATCTTAAAGCATATTCTAATCCATAAAATTTGAACTATAGCAGAAACATACCTTCATGATAAATTAATCTTTCTGTCTTTCTTTGTTTTTCACTTACTTTAATTTTTTGGGGTTAGGTAGTAGGAAAACTGTTCACATTATTTGAGCATAAGATTTGAAAATTATTCACATGTTCAAACTATCAATTATTTTAATAATAAATTATGGTAATCACAATACTTGATAAATTGCATAGTGAAACTACCGGAAGGGAGCCTTGGGGCACCGGTAAAGTTGTCTCCGTATGACTTACAGGTCAGGGGTTCGAGTCGTGAAAATAACCACTAATACTTGCATTATGATAGACCTTCTCCGGATTCTGCATGAACGCGGAATACGTGCACAGTGAAACTAGTGTGTTCTTGTTAATTTGTCATGAGAAAGCCACACATTGGCAACAAACTCAATAAGACATGTTAGATTTTGTTCCAGATATGAAAGAGCATTTCTGATTGGCAATATCCTCACTTTTTTATAGTACTATGAAAAACTTGCATTTTTAGCCTTTTGCGCTGAATAACCTTTTTTCCAGGAATCTTGGATTTAAAATGCTTTTATGTAGTTGAATTCTTGCACCAAAGTACCGTAAGTTACTGGTTTTCTGCATAAAACAAACTGTACTAAAACATAGCTTCTCCAAATTTATAAATTACAGGTGTGATAGGATTTTATGGAAAGGTGAAGGACTAAAGCAAATATGTTATGTTAGAGGAGAATCAAAGTTCTCAGATCACAGACCAGTCTATTCACTTTTCTCAGTAAATAATTTAACAGAAAAGTACCAAAGTGAAAAAGAATATTTCACTACCCTTTAGTCTAAAAGCCAGAAATTCTTCAACAAATACAGCAGCAGCAGAGGAAGAAGAGGATTTCTTGTTCCATTGAAGGCCACAAAGTTTGTGTACAGCTGAAAATAGGACAGACCAATAGGGGAAGCCCAGGCTGTAGCTTTCTGACCAATGACAGTCTGACACGTCGCCCAGCCAATTTTAACGGTTTTGGACATTGTGCATAGGATTACAAATCACAGGCGGGTCACGGCACACTTGGTGACAGGCGTACAGGGTTGTTGACACGTGGTTAATTGGTTCTTGGCATTGGTTGAAAAAGATTCGAGTCTAGATTTTGATTTGGTTTCCTAGACTAGATATGAAGCTCAGTGTTTGCAGGAAAATATTTTTCTTTCTCTTTATTTCTTTTGTTTGTCTTTTTGGTCCTTACGCCTATGGCAATGTAAAGAGGAGTTCCATAGAAAGGTTGAGGAACTTGAGGGAAGATGTGTATCTAGCCTCGTCAATTTTGTAAGCTCAATATTGTTTTTGTTCGCTAAATGAAAATCTGTTCACTTTTTATGTGTCTACTTATCCATTTACAGAATTTTCCATGCTTTTATTATGGGCCTCAATCTTGCGGGAAAAAAAAAAGTGCCAATTATATTCCTATACAGTATTTTAAAAACTTATTATCCTCTTTATTTAATTTTTAATTTAATTATATAGGTATATACAATTTACTTATTATATATATTTTACGAATTTAATGAGTATCAATTAACTTGTATAATCTCTCTAACGTACATATTCTACTCCCCTCACGTTTCTCTCTCCAAACTCGTACTCTATCTCTTCATTAACGCTCCCTTCAAGTTTTCTTCAAATTTTTTTTATAATCTCTCTCAGTCTTTCTGAATTCTCTCTCTAAATCCTATCTTTCCTTCCATTACAATGAAGAAGAAAAGAGTTTTGAAGAATAGCCCTAAAAAATCTAATGTTGGTGATATTCCTACTCTTGATTTGAGTGTTTTGTCACGTGAATCACCCCAAAAAGTAGTAAAAACGGCCCATGCAAAATCAGAGACAAAGTCCAAGCTTTCTCCTCGTGAAGCTAGGGCGGAAGCTCGAACAAAACTCAAGCATAACAGAGATGCTGGTGAAGCTTCGACATCTGCTAAATCAGTAAAGCGGAAGGAAAAAAATATTGCTCTTGATGATGATTTTGCCGAAGGAGAAGTTATCCCAAAACCTGCAAAAAAAATTAAAATTTCTCCTACTGTCAAACCTTCAAAAAAGAAGAAGGTTCAAAAATCACCTAAGCCTATACCCCAACAATTATTGGAGAAGGTAAATTTTTAGTAGTTACAATTTTGGGTTTTTTATTTTAAGTTACAAAACATGTTCACAGTCTCATGACTATGCATACTTTTTTTTTTTTTATAGTTGTAGACATTTTGTCTACATTATATATATTTGTTGTTGGTTATCAAACTTTACATTTCCCTCGAAATTGTAGATTTCTTGTAAATTATTTAAAAATATTTTGTTATGGGATTTACTATCTTATTTAGTTGATTTGTTAGTTATTAGTTGCTCTATATGTAGATGTTAGCTTCATTTTCTATAAACAAATTGCACATGTTATGTCTTGTTGTTACTCTCTAATTTCCTGCTCTAAACATAATTTGTAGCTTCAACGAGTCAGTTATTATATATGTTTACTAATTTTGTAACTTATTTGTATGCAAGGTATTTATGTTTTTCTGATTGTAGATAAATTATAGTAGAATTATATTTAATTTGTTTTTGATATTCAAACAAGTTTTTTTTAACTTACTGTTCACTTGATGTAGAATCGAATATTTTTTACACCACATGATGTTGATTATGGCAACACTAGGTTCCAGATATTATCCGACCCAGTTGTTCCTTGCCAAATCAATGTGTTATTGTTTGATAATGGGTTAAAGTCATTTAAGAAGACATGTTTTGCATTTTCTTTCCATACCCAAACTATGTATCCAAAATCAGGCAATTCATCTTCTTATGAAGTTTGAATTGAACGCATCCGGATCTGATTTTTTTACAACAGAGATAAATAGTGAGAGGCTGAACTTTGGGTTGAGGGGGTTTCCCCTAATCACTAGCCTTAGATGTGTTACACAAGTAATGAACTTTGATTACACACCTAAGTATGACAGTAAAATAATGAAGAGCCATTTTCTGAACAAGGAAAAAGTTGAGAAGTCATACTTGAAACAAATTGTAACCAGCAGTAGTTGGGTGAATGATGAGGATGCAGTTAAGCTGTGTATTCTCTATCTGTAGAATTCGCCCTTTGTCCTTCAGAGAAAGATAATGGTTTGACAACAATATACGAATTTCGCATGGGGTATCGAAACTTATACACAATTGCTTCAGTCCGTTAGGCACAAGCTCAACCCTTCTGTGCATTTTTATCTCATTCGAGGTTTTGCACTCTCTATGCAAATATGATTGTATGAGTGTTGCTCTACAGTCAACGCTGATATAGCTACAAGGGTTGGTAATTTGATCCCCCGCATACTTAACTGGACAGCTAGTAAGGACAAGATATGAATATCTTCTTTGGAAGATTGAATGATCAAACCATCATGGAACAAGGTAAATATTTTTCACTTTTGAACAGAAAATTAAATACAAATTATCTACATATTTTATACATATTATGACTAGGTCCCTCACATTTTTTCTCTCTCAGTTCACCAACATGCTTGAAGCCCCTGAAGAGCTTTCAAGAATGAATTTTCCAAACAAAGTTGAATACATTCTTAAAGAAGCCGAAACAAAGTCCGAGCATTCGACAGATGTTCCATCTCCATCTCCATCTGGACATAAGCAGGCAATGAGAATAGATGATATATTGTGAAATAATTAACAAAAATTAAGAAAAGATGTTGATAAGGTAACCAATTAAGATAATCCTAGCTGGTTTCTTTAATTTATCGTATGCAAATTATTTCTTTAACTCTTTTTATTTTTATACGTAGGTCGGTTCAAACCTTGAAGCCTTCAAGAAAGAGGTATACCTAATTCTTGAATTTTAGTCTTATATATATATATATATATATATATATATATATATATATATATATAAGCCTCTAACTATTAGATACATTATAACAGTTTTTCGTTCTTTAGATTTTTGAAGAACTAGGTAGTATTCGTGTGCTACTCAATGATTCCATCAAGTCTGTGTTACAGGCAATTGATGCTAAGGTTTCATTCGAAATATATTCATTTGGCACAATAAATTTTACAATGTTTATGTTTATAATAGTATTCATAAAGTGCATAGCCTAACAAATTCCAATGCAGTTTACTGGTAGTTCTATGAAAAATTATGAGCATTACAAAGAAAAGAACAAACAACAGAATGCAGGCAGTAGTGCTAAACCAGTGTTGGCCAGCAACAGTAAAACATATTTTTTAATAATTATTACACAATTTAATGACAACTAATCTATATTATATTTATATTTTATCTACAATATATCTACATATAACCTAAATTACCAACAACTACAAACAAATAATCTACATTATATTTTCAACTGTTCTCTTAGATACAGGGCACATGTCTGACATTCAAAATGAGGAGAATTTTCTTATAGGTGTTGACTTACCTTCCCAATTTACAGGGGCATTGGGGGAAGAAACTGCAGGTATGGTTTTATCTACATATTAACTTCAATTAAACTATAATTTATCTACATATTGCACAATACATATTACATCAGAGCTACAGAACAACATTTAAACAAATTAACTTCAATTAAGATATAATTTATCTACAGTGTAATTTATGTTAATTTCAAATGATCTACAATTTTTTTAAGTTGTACACATTTGTTGTAACAGAGAAGGAACTACAATGCATGTGGATTCTCCAAAACAGAATGCAAAACTTGGCATAGAAGGAGAGCATTGAAACGATGAGAAGGAGACTGTACCTTTGCAATCTCCCATTTAACAAGCAAATATACAAAAAGGAGACGATTGCAATGAAGATTTCACTGGTATTAATAAGTTACAATATAATTGTAGGAAAAAAATAGCTTTTATATAAGTTTCACTTCCCAAAAGAACTAATGCAACCAACATATAATGTTGTTCTTTTGTTTTAAATATTGTAGGTGAGCCAGCCGACTATATCAATGTAGTTGATTCGGACAATGACTCCAAATCTGGAAAAAGGGCAGTAACACTTGATGATTTTGAGCTTCCAGAGAACTTCTCACAAATTGTTACGTTTGGAGAGGTAAATGAAGATGAAACAACCCCTGTAAATCAGGGAAAAATAAGGGTTCCTGGAAAGCATGCCAGATCCCCCTTTCTCCTTTATTTCAGTTCTGGGGGAAGCACTTCTGTTGGACCTCCTACAATTTTCAACATCAAACATCCATTTATTGGGATTATTGGAGAGGATGTTGATCCTGACTTGTTGGAAGAATTCAATAAGTGGTTATATTTAGGTACCAACACTATTTCAAAGAGGATAGATTATACATTTTTTTCATATTATAGAGTGCATACAATTTATGGATTGCAAACTGAAACTACATAATAATTGTACTTGATATGTCTCTAAATAGGAGGAAGGCGCCTTATACTTTAAAAGATAACCATTTCAACTCGTGGTTTGATCTTGGAGTGGAGAAAGTTGATAAAAAAGATTGATTTTATACTTTGGCACATCCTGGACAAGTACTCAACAACACAGTACACACATACCTTGGCAGAATTTAATGATTAGCTGTAGTATTATGTTATTTTAGAAATATGTAAATTTTTTGTTTGAAAATTGTAGTTACATTGTATAAAACATTAAGAACAATCAAATCTGTTTTTTTTTTTTTTTTTTTTTTTTTTTTGCAGCACATTGGTGTTATTTTATACTATTTGAGGAAGAGAGGAAAGTATGGTCCTACAAACAAAATACGGTTTACAACCACTGACTGTATGTTCAATACTAGAATTGAACAAATTTATGAGAGGTAATTAATGCTCCTGTCAATAAGAAGCTTGCTGTTGTCAAACCCCAGGACGCCGTGGCAGAATACATATTGGGGTACCGATTACTTGCAAATGTTGCATGGGACAAAGTTGATTTTGTGATTATGCCAATAAATATTGTGTAGAAATTTCATTGGTTATTGGCTGTGTTTGACATTACCAATAGGGTTCTATATGTTTATGATTCTACGGTCTGTTTACGAAATCACAAACTTGTTGAATCTGTTGTCAACAAGTTTGCTACTATGATCCCCCTCTACTTGTCATGCACCGGTTCCGATGCTAAGCGTCTAGACATCAACTACAAGAACACAAAGGCATACATTGAAAAAGGTGTTACTGACCCTCTTGACATTCAGTGGTTAGTTAGTGAGATACCCCAGCAAAAAGAAGGATCACTGTATGTGCTGCTTTCCTTCTATCTATTTAATTAATTATATTTTATAATGAATGCTAAAACTTTTCCTCCATTATTTTTTGTAGTGACTGTGGTATATACGTGGCGGTATTTGCAGAATATGTCAGCATTGGAGAGCTATCGATTTCAAAGGAAGACCTTTCAGATATTGATCAACGCCGATGACGCTATGGAGCGCTCCTTTGGGATTATGCTAGGAAAAAAGCAAGAGCTTGGTGCAATTAGTAAAGTGAGGTGACTGGAAGATTAGCAAGAAGAAAAGGGGCACTAGCTATGAACGAGAGAACACAGATTCGGAAAAAGAAGAATTAATTGCCCTACTCAGGAGAAAATTTATAGTTAAACTGTGTAGATGTAGTTGGATCATAGTAAAGTTGTAGACAAATTATTTATTAGGAAGGAGTCAACTGCAATTCATCTGTACTAGATTTGTGCTACAATTATTTTGCCTTTTGTGTTGTTATTTTGTCCAGAATTCTAACACATAAAATATACGACATATGTGATTTTTTTTAGTTAAATGTTGTTAGTACTTGATCTCGATTTTCGTACTATACAATTTATTTACAGCATAACTACAATTATTTCTACAACTAATATACAAAAATACATAATATTCAATTTAGCTGTGTTGTTATGAAAATCTGAACGTAATAAATAAACCCAGTATTTAAACAAAACAACTACAAACCAATTTCATTAAGAGTTGAAATCTGTTTAGCAAGCATTAATTCTATGAGACATCGTTTATTCAAATTAGCAACACATTTACACCACAACTATAAGTCTCCAGAACAGAACAAATACAACTTCACGTCTTAATGGACAGATTATCATCAATAGTACTAAGTAGAAAAAGAACTTTAAACTGTATCAATTTTTATTTCCTTGGAGCATTCCTACAAGATCTTTTGTTATGCCCTTCTACTCCGCAGTTGCCACATGAAACCTTGTACTTTTTTGCATTCACTTCATCATATGGTTTGTATCTTTGTTTTTGAGGTCTCCCTAGTTGCCTTTTTCTGGTAGGTGGCTTTACAGCTTCTTCATCTATATGTTGTGGCACATTCCATTTGCTTTTGTCAGGTAGCGGGTCTACTGGTATTTCATAAGTCTTCAGAAGGCTCTCCCTCGTGTAATAAGGAGAACAATAGTTTTCATAAGACTCGTTCCTATGCCTCAAAGCCGCCAAAGCATGTGCACAAGGAAGTTCATCAAGCTGGAATTGTCTACAACTACATCTCTTGTTTTGAAGGCAAATAATGAAGCGCTTCACACCATCTATCATAGTATGGATGTAATCTGTTGAAGCCCTCACCTACAATTTCATTATAAACACACAACAAGTTGTCAACAACAAGTAAAATATAAAATAACTACAATTATACAATAATTTCTCTACTATTAACAGTATATATTAAATTTGATGGAATCAATGATCTGATGTTATTGGCTATAACTTACTCTCATCTTCTGTGATAATATCCTGTTGTCCTCCAACTCTTTGTTGTATTTTTTTTCCCAAGGTATGTGAATGTACCCTTTGCATTCAATAACTTTTCATTAGTCCAACGTTCAAGAAGAGTCCTCATGTACGTTAATAGTTCTACTACGGACAGCTCTCTTGCATTTTTGGTTACCGTATTCAATGACTTTGCAATATTTGATGTCATCCTCCACGTTCTGTTCACTATAGCATGTACCCAAGACCATCTGTGATAGCCAATATCGTATAGGTATTCTTTAACACGTGTGTCGATCTCTTCAATCTTTGACATTCTTTCATTAAATTCATCAAACGTGTATGATCGTGTCGTGGCAAAGTACAATTCGCTTAACTTTAGATGACCTTTCTTGAACTTTGACCTTACATTTGTCCAAATATGCCACATGCCAGCATAATGTGACATGCCGGTATAAATAGTAGATGTTGCCTTCAAGATACTCTTATTCTGGTCCGAAACAAGACATATATTTGGTTTTTCTCCATATTCATGTTTGAATTGCTCAAAAAATCACCCCCATGATGCGTCATCTTCTGAATCAACAACGGCGTATGCTAGTGGTAATATACTACCTATCATACATGTGGCAACAAGAAATTCAACTTCTGTAATAAAACTTAAGAGTATAAAAAATACAGTCTCAAAAATAACTTTATAATAATTTTTTAATTATTTATTTACATTACCTGCTGCATCCATTGTGCTAGCTATTAGCATGATTCCCCTATATGCCGACTTCAAGAAGGTCCCATCAAATACTACAACTGGTCGACAATGCTCCCAACCCTTGATGGACGTACTAAGTGCAACAAATGCATACAAGAAACAATCATCTTCAGTCTTCTGCAATTTCACTATCGACCCGGATAAGTCTGCTCCAGAATATACAAATAACTCGGCAATCGGCTGTAGGAATAAGCAGGATGACCTCTAAAAAATTCCAAAGCCTTTTCCTTTGCTCTCCAAGCTTGCATGTATGTTATTTTCACGCCATGATCCGACAACATGTCAGTTTGTATGTCTTTTGGTGTGTATATTGTCTTAGGATCTGCATATTTTGGCATCACCATGCTGCCAACTACCATGGCAGTTGGTTTGTGTTTTATGTATGTGTTGTCCATCAAAGAGCATGTGTGCAAGCTATTGAATTTTTGAACCTTGAACAATGTTGATTCATTTATGCTGGTGGACTTGAAATGCCACGTACAATTGTCACCAACACATACGAGGCAGTAGCTACAGAATAAAAACAATTCAAAAAATATTATGGAAATTGTAGCACAAAATACAAGGTTTTTTATGCACAAAAAACTACAACTTATCCACAGTAAGAATGACAAATAAAATGTTCATACCTTCTTGCACTAGACCTTTTTGTCACACCTCCTTTTCGTACACCTCCGAGGAGCATATAAAGGAGTTTTTCCAATTAAAGTGACATTATTCGAAATGAGATTATTTATTTAATTTTATCAGAGTCGCCACTTGGAATTTTAAATTGGTGTCCAAAGTCAACGGTTTTTATCCCAAATCGAGGAAATTTTTTGACTTTCCTTATGAAGTCTGCGAACCAGAAATTCTAAGTAAGGAATTCTGTTAACCCGAGAGAAGGTGTTAGGCACCCTCGGATTCCGTGGTTCTAGCACGGTCGCTCAACTGTTATAATCGGCTTATTCTCTGATTTTAATACATGTTCCTAGCCTATGGTATATTTAACTTTAACCGTTTTGTAATCATTGGAGAATTGCAACATTAATTAAAATATGTCAAGGACCATGTCACATAAATGCACTCGTGACCCGTAACACATTTTAATTTAACATTGAGATTTGGATTTGGGTCACATAAATGCGCACCCGAGTTTAGAAAATTAAATTATTAAGATAACGCGCCTAAGGCAACTACGCCTTTTTAACTTTTCGAGGGACATGAAATTCACTGAATAGCACGCCCCGATTTTCTAAGTATTTTAATATTGATTAATAAGGGCCATGCATTTTAAAATTTTATTTGGCGTGGCGCACCTCAAATTATTTGAACACTTTTATTATTCGAATTTTTTTAAATCGAGTCACCTAAAAGGCACCCTCAAAGTTGGCATTGTTACTATGTCACGGGAATCGTACCCATAGTCGCAATGTTATTAATCGCGCCTAAAAGCAAGCTACGAAAGTTAAGGCATTTAAGACTTGATTACTTTTTAATCTTGTATTTAGCCGTTAAGAGGGCCATAAGCGATCGTTGCTAATTACATGGCTCACCTCTATTAATAAAAAAATCTTTATCTAAAGTTGTTACCACTAAATCTATTTGTTTAAAGTCAGCTGGAAGTCCCTTAGTGAACAACTAATAGTCTATTTGGTTTTGCACTAAACAGCGGCCTGCTTGGGCTCCCACCGTTCTTAATTACAGGCCCATAACAGGCCCTTCAGAACAAGTCCAATTACAAACATAGCCACAAACTCCATAAAACAATTATATTCGGAATTTTAACATTAATTTCAGGAGATAGCCACATTTTGACTTTTAACACTAATTCCAGAAACAACCATGGTTTAAATTTTATCACTAATTTTAGAAACGGCCACAGTTTAAATTTTATCACTAATTTCAGAAACAACCATGCTTAGAACTTAACAGATTTTAGAAATGGTCATGCTTTGAATTTAAAATATTGCAGTAAAAAATAATCATCAAACAAGTCAACAAAACAACTACGGACTCCTTGATTGATTATGAAAGCTAATGTACTAAATTGTTACAGAACTTCATCATTCCATCTTTGAACAACTACTCAAATTTCAGCACAACATATCAACACCAGCATGTTTTAGTGGCATAAATGACCACCAGTAGCTACTGGATTACTTTTACAGATAATTTCAGTTAAACTAAACTACAACCAGCAAGGAAACTGAAACTGATATTGGAGCAAAAACAACCAAACAATCATTAATACATGAATCATTTACAACGACCAGTCCAAGTATACAACATATAGGATTTCAGAAATTGAAAGGAAGAGAAATACAAGCACATTGAACTATTAAACATGTTAACCACATGAAGCATAAGCAATGAACAAGTTGATTTCATTTATAATTTTAATTTAAAACTACAGGGGTACTTGAACATATCTATACAGCAGTCCAACACTAATTAGAGGTCTGAAAAGAAGAAAGGATGAAATTCAACTACAAATAGACAGCAAACAGCAGAAGTTTTAACTTTGCATGTGATAACAGAATCTCTCTAACATATTTCTGTTATTACCTTTTGAAATATCTCTTTTCACCCTAATGTTTCCCTTTTAACTTATTTAATTGCTATTAAGGACCTCCTAGAAGCTTCAGATTATTTCTCAGATATTAACCAAATTAACCCCTTAAAGTATGGTTTTAACTTTGTTAGACCATTACCGGTCAAGTCGTCCCGACCCGGACAGCACCCACCCCAACTCCGACCATCGCAGATTGTACCGCATTGGTGAGATATGCGGCCCGCATTGTAAAAATGCGACCGCATATGTGACCGCATTGTAGAAATGCGATCGCATATGTGACCGCATTTCTGACGTTGATCTTTGCCTAAAAATCTGTCTCGATCGGCAATCTCATGGTAAGATATGGGGTTCGCATTATAGAAATGCGACCGCAAATTTGACGTTGATTTTTGCAAAAAAATATGTCTCGATCTGCGATTTCATTGTGAGATGAAATCGACCACATATGAGACCGCAAATTTGACGTTGATTTTTGCCCAAAAATCTGTCTCGATCTGGGATCTTATTGTGAGATATGCGGCCCGCATGGTAAAAATGCAACCGCATATGAGACCGCATTTCTGACGTTGATTTTTGACCAAAAATCTGTCTCAATCTGCGATAAGATATGCGGTTCGCATTGTAGAAATGCGACCGCATATGAGACCGCAAATCTTGACCCCAAACATAAAATCACTGGAACACTACAGAAAAGGGTAGAAGATGAAGACTTAAAAAAACAAAAAGCATTTTAAGAAAGTACCTTGGATTGTGGGGCTTGATGCTTTGATTTTTTAGTCAAGATTGACCTTAACCGTGTGTTCTTGTCAAGAACATATGGTTAAAGTCCGTCTTGACTTTACACCGGCTCAGAAAGGCTTTGATTTATGAGGTTTTGAACCTTAGGGTTTCTTTGGTTTTTCGATTTGAAATCGGAGGAGTTTCATGGGTCTTTTGGTTGAAATGGGGTATAGATTTGAGGTGGGGGGATGACAGTAGTTCTAGGGTGTGATTTATGGTGGATTTGGATGTGTATAATCACTGAGTTCTTCAATAGGGTTCAATGGCGGCTAGGGTTTTGAGTTTACAGAGGAGGGGTCGTTTGAAGGAGGCGGAGATAGGGGTAGGGGGTCGAGTTCGCACCGTTTTATAGTCCAAGAGGATCAGTTGTGAGCCGTTAGATCTATTGAGATCAACGGTTCAGATCGTTCTTTAATCCAAACGACGTCGTTTGGTTTTAGGGGAGGGGGACTGATTTTTTGGGCTGATCCGGTTACTTTCAATTGGGCTCAGTTGATTACCAGCCCAGTCCAATTTTCTCTTCTTTTGTTTTGTTTCCAATTTGTTTTGTTTTTGATTTTCTCTTTTTAATTTTTAAATAGAGAACTTGATAATTAAAAATCCTAAATTACCTAAATGTGAAATGAAACTAAATAGCTATTTATAAAAATTATAATAACACTTGATTCTAGGAATTAAAGACTAAAAATTACGAAAAGAGTAAAATGAACTATTTTTTATGATTTTCCAATTTTATAAAACAAAGGATTACTAATTCAATCCTAAAAAATATAAAAACAAATCCTAAATGAGATTCATGATATTTTTGTATTTTCATGGTTTGATTAATTAAAAATTAAACAAGCAAGAAAATATAAGTAATTTAAAATCTAACAAAATCCCTAAAATGGTTAATAATTAATTAAAAACTATTTTATTGATTTTATTGGAGTATTTTGGTATGGCAAAAATCACGTGCTCACAGCTGCCCCTCTTTGCTCGGAGACACGAAGGGTTTTCCGGCAAAGATAAAGTGAGCAATTCTGCGGAATTTTTGTCTATCCGAAACTCCATGAGAAGCATTTTTGAAAAGAGTCTGACCGAACCTTGATTCTAAGGTTACCTACATATCCTTGGCTACAAAGGAATCAGGTCAGTGTAGTTCGGGAAGTTTTGGTAGCTGGGACTACCAGGAAGCTGTGATTTTCACTGTTGCTGCTGCTGTTACTGCTTGCTGTGCTCCTTATTACACCAAAAATAAAAAATAAAAAGCTAAAATAGCTACGTCTATCAGCTATGAGTTACAAGATTCCTATCTACAAATTTCTTAAAGCTTGATCTTGAGTCTTAGCTGGTTCTCGAGGCAGACTCCGATCTGAACCTTGATGTTCATCATCTGTAGGTGCTGGTTCTTTCTTCAACTTTTGAATCAAGGCAAGACATGTGAAGCTTATGACTTCCGTCAAATTTGAATATGTCGCGTCCTTGTTCATTGCAGCATTTGAATTTGCTCCTTTTGTTCTCTTCTTTTCTTTATTGTAGATTGAGATTCATTCTTTTGGTCATCTCGAACCCTGTGCCTCGAGGGAAAACCTGCTCAGACACCAAACCAAATCAAGCGAGCAAAATTATCCTGCCCCAGCCATTAAGAAAAACGTGTGAGTTATTTGCAACTAAAAGCTAAACTATTTCTTTATTGAAAATAGTAAAATAAAGGAAGGATTGCCAGGTTATGCTGGGAAGTCGACCGAGTTATGCTGGAAAAAAGCAAAGTTCTCGGGTTATGCCGAGGATGTTATCGATTGATTCTACTGGGGAAAAAGAAAAAGAAATTCTGGGTTATACCAGGGTAAAATAAAAAGGTCCTTGGGTTATGCCAAGGAGTTCACATGTTATGCCGGGGATAACGGAGAACTAAAGATCTTTGGATTATGCCAAAGAGGTCCACGGGTTTTGCCGGGGAGTCTACGGGTTATTCTGGGGAAAAAAGGGAAACAAGGATCTTTGGGTTATGCCAAAGGGATCCACGGGTTATGTTGGGGATGAAAGAAAAACAAAGTCTTTGGGTTATGCCAGAGAGGTCCGCGGGTTATGCCGGGGATGAAAGAAAAGACCTTTGGGTTATGCCGAAGGGGTCCGAGGGTTATGCCGAGGATGAAGGAAAAGATCTTTGGGTTATGCCAAAGGGATCCACGGGTTATGCCGGGGATGAAAGAAAAATAAAGTCTTTGGGTTATGCCAAAGAAATCCACAGGTTATGCCGAGGATGAAAGAAATGATCTTTGGGTTATGCCAAAGAGGTCCTCGGGTTATGCCGAGGATGAAGAAAAAGATCTTTGGGTTATGCCAAAGGGATCCATGGGTTATGCTGGGGATGAAAGAAAAATAAAGTCTTTGGGTTATGCCAAAGAGGTCCGCGGGTTATGCCGAGGATGAAAGAAAAGATCTTTGGGGTATGTCGAAGAGGTCCACGGGTTATGCCGAGGATGAAAGAAAGGATCTTTGGGTTATGCCAAAGAGATCCGCGGGTTATTCCGGGGAAAAAGAAAAGATCTTTGGGTTATGCCAAAGAAATCCACGGGTTATGCCGGGGATGAAGGAAAAGACCTTTGGGTTATGCCAAAGGGATCCAAAAGACCTTTGATTTATGCCAAAGGGATCCACGGGTTATGCCGGGGATAACAAAATAATAAAGGGTCTTTGGGTCATGCTAAAGAAATCCAAAATAATGCAGGAGAGAGTTTAGAGGAGACTTCCCTCTGACTAATGCTTTAAAGTTGTTTTTGGCCTTTGTGTAGTTTCCTTTTGGTTATACCTGCATCTTGTAAGGTTGCCTTGGATTGCACCAATTTCTTGTTTTCAAAACAAAAGTAATTGTTAGTTCGAAATGGTAATTGGTTTTGTGGCCTTGATGATTCTGATCACTTGATCACGACCCAACTTCGGCGAGAACCTCCGCTTCTTGCTTGGTTTTTCTGAAAGTTGATTTTTTTCTTGAATCGAGGGACCCAATTTTTATAAATTAGTTGTGACAGCTTGCTCATACGGGACTCTGCCTTCTGACTTTTCCTTGCCTCTGGGGCTTTTGCTTTTGGATTTCTTTTCATTTTCCACAACTTTGGGGTTTCAGAGCATCAGTCATCCTGGCCAGTCGGGGTCGGCTTGATTCACTCGCTGAGGCTGGTATTTCTTTTGGATCTGGCTGTTATTAAGCGGGACCCTGTAAAACCAATCTTGACACTTTTTCTTTGTATTAGTTTCGGAAACAGGATTAGACCGAAAGGGATTCAAAGAAAAGTAAAAGGCGAGAGAATGAATTTAGAGAAGTGTCCTTTTCAGGGAATAGAGAAGGACTTATCTGGGGTGTGTGCAGGCTTTGCATAGACATGACATGCTTCTTGGACTAGATGCCCGATCTGCGCAACTATCCAACTTCTCATGAACCCATCACAATCTTGCATTCTGAAGCCGAGAAACCTTGCTAAGACTCTTTCAGTACCAATAGTGGCGAGGACTCCTGCTTTTCGATCAACGGCGCCCTTTGCGGGTTTTCGCCAATTGACCTCTCTCATTTCTCTTCTCACTGTCGCCTTGCAGTGCTCTTTGCGAGATTTCACCAACAAGACTCTCTCATTTTCAATTTCTCTGCTCACGTCGCCTTACGGAGCCCGTGTGGATTTTCACCAATAAGACTCTCTCAATTTATTTCTCTCATTTTGAATGCATTCTATGATTTTTGGAAACCTTTCACCGATTGATCGGAAAGACTTGAATAGGATTTGGTAAAGAGAATTTGGATTGGATTACAACTTTGGAACATTTCAAGCGAAACAACGCCGAATCGTTATGACATCTGCCCCAGTTTTACTTTTAGGGGAAATTTGGATTTTTATTTGGTGTGACTGAACCTCAAGGAGAGGCTGCCTACGTATCCTTTCGGAATCAAGTCAGACGTAGTTCAGGCGACGTTGGTTTTGGATTTTTGTTCTATTTTCTTTTTTATTTTTTTTCTACTAAACTTTGCAGTGATGCTTTCGAGTTCCAAAGAGGATAATGAAAGAAGAATAACCGGCTAAAAGGGTTAGCAAAGGATTGGAGTGTTTGGGGTAGCGAGAATGAAAGCCTTCATCATCCCAATCGGAAGGATTACACATAGTACCTTTTGACTGCATCCGCATTCACTGCTGTTTCGGGATCATCTCCTTCAATGTCTCCCAAGTACATCGCTCCTCTTGGCAATATCTTTCTGATAATTCATGGGCCTTTCTAATTAGGAGCGAATTTTCCTTTTGCTTCCTGGTGATGGGGAAGAATACGTCTTAAAATGAGTTGCCCCGTTTCAAAATTTCTGGGCCGTACTTTCTTGTTGTAGGCACGGGCCATTCTTTGTTGGTACAACTGCCCGTGGCAGACTGCAGCCATTCGCTTTTCATCAATCAGGGTTAACTGTTCCCGGCGGGTTTTGACCCACTCACTGTCTTCAATTTCAGCTTCAACAATGATTCGGAGGAAAGGAATTTCAACTTCCGCAGGTATTACGGCTTCAGTGCCATAAACTAAAAGATATGGGTTTGCTCCGATCAATGTGCGCACAGTAGTGCTGGTTCTTAGTTCATTACTTCACAGTTAGACAGCGTGTTTGGATCTGGGCATGAAGTCCGCAAGCATGTCATGTATTTAAAGCCGCATTATTAGAATTGAAAAGAAGAAAGAAAATAAAACAACAAAATCAGAAGAGAGGAATGATGAAATATTGATTTCATTCCATTGAATTCTAAGATAACAGGGTTTACACTTGGAATTAAAGACAAAAGACTAAAGATAGGTAAACTTAAAACAAAAACATCCGAGTTACACCCTAGAATAATTCGTGATGCAGAAAAAGTGGCAAGACAAGTGTACGGGGACTCCTGCCTGATTGGGAAGGGCGTAGCCTTCCAATTTTATAGTTTGGCATTAGGTCCCATGTACAGCACCTCACCGGTGCTTGAGCCTTCCCTTTGCTGAACCATGTGGGTTTCATACAACATCTGTTTCATAGCCCCACAAATTTCCTCAATTTCTTCAGCCGTGAAGGCTTCATCTTCCTCTTCGTCACTGTACTTTGACTTGATGAATGTTTTGTACAAAGGCAGGATTGGCTTAGCCAAGACCCAACCGTCATTCTCCCTCTTGTTTTCCCATTTGAAATCGGCTGGCATGGGTCGGAAGCCTAACCCAAAGAATCCCTCGCTAGCAGTCGAGGTGATAGGTTCAGCTGTTCCTTGCAGTGATCTCCCGAGCCCTTTCCCAGGTTGGTAGCCATGTCTGATCATTTCTTTGGCTACCATTATTGATGCGTTTGACAAGAAGGTTTGAGGGCAAGGGTTTCCCTCTTCACACTGGTCTGCAACCACGATTTTAAAAGCTTGATAGATTATATGTTCACTTCCTTCTTTTGCTTCAAGGCATGAGACTGATGGATCCCGATAGATTGATTGTTCATCCTCTCCATGAACCACAATCTCTTGGTTTTCATATTCGAATTTAACCATCTGGTGGAGAGTGGAGGGCATGGCTCCTGCCGCATGGATCCACGGTCGTCCCAAGAGAAAATTGTAGGAAGTGTCCATATCCAGAACCTGAAAGGTTATTTCGAAGTCGACCGGTCCAATAGTCAGGACCAAGTCGATTTCTCCAATAGTATCCCTTTTCTAGCCATCGAAAGCACGTACGCACACATCATTAGGTCTGATTTTCTTGGTGCAGATTTCCATGCGCTGTAGGGTTGAGAGCGGGCAAATATCTACCCCAGAACCTCCATCTAGCATGACTCTTTTTACATAGTACCCTTCACATTTGACTGTGAGATGAAGGGCTTTATTGTGGGCAGCCTCTTCCGACGGCAGATCATTTTTTCTGAAGGAGACTTGATGGTTGCAGAGAATCTTTCTGCCATCCTTTTTAGTTGCTCTACTGTAGTTTCAATAGGCACATAGGCTTCATTGAGGGTTTTGATTAAAACCTTCTGGTGCTCAGTTGAGCTCATTAACAGAGATAGAAGAGAGACTTGATCGGGAGACTGTCGAACTTGATCAATTACTTCGTAGTCTGCCATTTTTATCTTCTGCAAGAATGGCTCCGCCTCTTCGTGACTTACCGGTTTCTTGGATGGGAAGTGTTTCTTTGTAGCATTGTTTACTTCCCCCAAATTGAGATACCTTTCAGCCCGGTTGTCTTCTTGGATTTCCCCTGAGATTTCTTTGCCTTTGTATATCACTACCGTCTTGCTGTAGTTCCATGGCACGGCAGTGGGGTCAGTCATGGGCCTTTGTGGCTCTCGACCGATAACCACGGGCTCATTCAGCCTTGGTTGATATACCGGTCCCTGAACCATGTAGGTCCCCTTTTGCACATACATTTGAACCTTTTGCTTGTGTAACTCAAATCTCTTGGGAGGGCTCAATGGCTTTTGTTCTTTCCTGTGCCCTCGGGGACATAAAGAACAACATCTTTGGAGGGCAATGTCCCGGTTTCAACCTTTAACTTCTCTTCCGCCTTCTGAGGAATATTTCTGCTTTTCTTTTCTGTTTTGTCCTTTTTTGGGACAACTTTTGGTTTTGTTTCTGCATCAGCTATGGCGATGATAGCTTCCAACAGTTCTCCATGTCATGCCCCTCTGCCCCGGAGTGATATGCACATCGGGTGCCCGTTGATAGGAGGGTGATTCTGGGTTTTGCCTATTCGGGGAACAGGCTGAAGCAGACCCATTTGAACAAACTTCGGAAACAAACTTGAATACGATTCACCAATGGGTGTGAAGTTTGTTTTCCTTGTCGGCTCTCAGGCACAGAAGTTATTTTGTGGGGGTCGAGGATTGTAGTAGGTTTGGTACGGAGGTTGATTTCTAGGAGGTGGAGCTCTGTTTTGAATAAACTGTGGTTGGGGTCTGCCATATGGTTGGCAATTCATTACTGCATATAGTGGAGGAGCATAGGCTATATCCTGGTGAGGGTAGTAGTGCTGTGGGGCCCTTCCAGAGAAGAGAGGTCTGAGTGGCTGAGGCTTTCTTGTACTTGAAGCAGCCATTGATGACTCCTCTTTCTTATTTCGGTTGGCTAACCCTCTAGACCCACCTTGAATGGCTTGGGAGTTAGCTTTGATTGCGGATTGACTTAAAATCCGCCCTGTTTTTAGACCGTTCTCGACCATTTCTCTGATTTTTATGGCCTCAGCAAATGGCTTCGCCATCGCTAACATCATATTTTGATAATAATCAGCTTCTTGTGCTTGAAGGAAAACCGTGACCATTTCAACTTTGTCCATGGGAGGTTTCACCCTTGACGCCTGCTCACGCCATTTGACGGCATACTCCCTGAAACTTTCGGTGGCTTTCTTCTTTAAGTTTGCTAAGGAATTTTGATCCGGAGCAATGTCAATATTGTACTGGAATTGTCGGACAAAATCTCTAGCCAGATCATCTCAAGTATGCCAACGGGATATTTCCTGATCCATGTACCATTCGGAAGCGATACCGACCAAGCTTTCCCCAAAATAAGCCATGAGAAGCTCTTCTTTTCCGCCCGCTCCTCTTAGTTGATTGCAGTACTTTTTGAGATGAGCGATAGGATCCCCATGCCTATCATATTTCTCAAACTTCGGGGTTTTGAAACCCACCGGTAAATGCACATGAGGAAACATACACAGGTCTGCGTGCGATACACTTTTCTGTCCACTTAGACCTTGTATGTTCTTAAGACTTTGCTCGAGACTTCTCATCTTTCTAGCCATCTCATCCTGCTCAGGAGTTTTTACGTTTGTCTCCTGCCCTGAGGCAAACTCGTATCTGGGCAGTTGAGGATAAGCCGTTGTGGCAAACTGAGCTGATTCCATCGGAAAAGGTTGTGCTTGATATGTAAAAGGGGAAGGATTGAAGCTCGGCCGAGGCAAGGCAGATTGTGTTGTGGATGAACACGGCGGTGCAGTAAATATGTTTGACGCCGCACCAGAAATTGATGCCTGGGGGGCGATCTTCGGAGGGTGTCCCCACAAAATTGGCAGTGATGGTGGGGTATCCCAATGGGTAGCTTATTGGGATGTTGGTAGTCCCACTGGCCCTAGGAAAGAGTTCGGAAAATCCGGGAATTGCACTCGGTGGTTCCTTTCCGTTCGTCCAGGCGTCCCACATTTCAATCATGCGGAGACACAATAGTCTGTTTTCTTCGGCAGCTGCCGATTCTGGAACTAAGATGCCTGAGAGTGGATTTTCCTCTGTAATAGGAATTGTTGGCAAAGTTATCTCAGAAGCCATTTCAACACTACCCTTTGATCTGGTGAAGTATGGATGCGACGCCAGGTTACCACAAAACCAATCACCGATATAGCAAAAACCTATATACTTAACAGCAAACCGGTTAGTTTGGGGCAAATAACAGATAGGTAATCGCACGTTGGGGTGTGATACACCTAAGCAGTTAAATGTGTTCCTATATGTTTCACAACGGTTGCATATTTCATCCCGGCTTTGCCTACTTCACTCAAAAGTTTTTTTTTTTCACTTCCCAATTTTCACTCTTTTCTTTCTGTCCCGTTCTTGCTCTCTTTTCCTCTTTTCTCGATTTTCTGGTCTTTTTTTTGTGTGTTTTTGTTTTTTTCTTGTTTTTCTTTTGTTTTGTTTTGTTTTTTGTTTTTTTATTTATAAAAGAGAGTCATTTTGCAAACCTTTAAATAACACGGCTACTTTTGTAAATACGGGCTGTCAGTACTTCGAAAGGAAGATTTTAGGGCTATGCTTGCTAGGTATCCAAAAATATAAATAGGTGGTCATTTTTGCGAAAGCAGCCTTCCGGCGTCCTATTGGAGATATTCGGGCTATTTATGCTAGGACGACATCACCTAATTAAAACAACTTTCTTTGAAATTTTCTAACTAAAAATGCTTAGAAGAAGAAAGGGTATTTCTAAAAACTTTTTTTTTTATTTTTTATTTTTTGGAAATTTTTTCTTTTATTTATTTGAAAGAAAAACTATTTTGGGAATTTTTTTAATTATTATTATTTTCTTTTTAAAAGTAAAAGAAAATATTTTGATTGAATTTTGTTTTATCTTTTCAAGGAAGAGAGAAACATTTTTATTACCCTGAATTCCTAAGATTTTGTTTATTATCAGAAAATCAAGAAAGAAAAATATTTTTGAGCAAAATATTTTTGGTTTTATTTAGAAAAAATAAGAAGATATTTTTGAGTTCTTATGTACAAAAGAAAGAAAGTATTTTTGATCTTTTCAATTATTTAGAAAGATATTTTTTGAGCTTTCAAAAATAAGAAAGAAAATATTTAGAATTTTTCTTCC
>MCJB01048953.1:297133-309955 GCA_002018475.1 Nicotiana obtusifolia
TTTTTTTTTTTTTTTTCCATTTTAGAAATACGAAACATTTTAGATTTCAATTATTCGAAATTCTTTCTCATTTTTTTTTCTTTGATTTTGTTTTTCTTTTTTTTTTTCTTGATTTTTCAATTCTTCTTGATTTTGAGATCAATTTTTCGTTTTTCTATATTTTCTTCTTTTTTTTTTTTAGAAATTTCGACAGAGTTTCAGCTTATTTTAAACACCAGGTTCTCGTGTGGTCGACTCTCAATTTTCTCACGCCTCAACCTCATATTCCTTTTTTAATTTTATTCTAGCAGCCGGTCAACATGCACGTCGATGTAAATAAATGTACAAGTAGCACGTAAATGATGCATCAAGATGGTCTTTTGATTTCAGGGTCACCTGTCCTAGACGGACCCAACCCCTGTGTTGAGTCCCCAAAGTGAAATGCATATGATGCAAATAAACGTTTCTACTCGGGATCCGGCATGAGGTTATGTTATTCTAAGTTGAAAACCTGGGTATTTGTTCTAGACTGGTGTACCGAGCGGACAACTCGAGCCGAGGAGGGGGCTACGTACAGGGCACCAAAAGGTCACCCGACTTTGTAACTTGTCCGGCCTCTTTCTTATTTAAGGTAGGACACTAACAGAATAGGGAGTCACGGCCAGCGTTCACATCCCCGAAGATGAGAAGAGAAGGGTGCACACCTCCTTTTCGTACACCCCCGAGGAGCATATAAAGGAGTTTTTCCAATTAAAGTGACATTATTCGAAATGAGATTATTTATTTAATTTTATCAGAGTCGCCACTTGGAATTTTAAATTGGTGTCCCAAGTCACCGGTTTTTATCCCAAATCGAGGAAATTTTTTGACTTTCCTTATGAAGTCTGCGAACCAGAAATTCTAAGTAAGGAATTCTGTTAACCCGAGGGAAGGTGTTAGGCACCCTCGGATTCCATGGTTCTAGCACGGTCGCTCAACTGTTATAATCGGCTTATTATCTGATTTTAATACATGTTCCTAGCCTATGGTATATTTAACTTTAACCGCTTTGTGATCATTGGAGAATTGCAATATTAATTAAAATATGTCAAGGACCACGTCACATAAATGCACCCGTGACCCGTAACACGTTTTAATTTAACATTGAGATTTGAATTTGGGTCACATAAATGCGCACCCGAGTTTAGAAAATTGAATTATTAAGATAACGCGCCTAAAACAACTACGCCTTTTTAAATTTTCGAGGGCCATGAAATTCACTGAATAGCACGCCTCGGTTTTCTAAGTATTTTAATATTGATTAATGAGGGCCATGCATATTGAAATTTTATTTGGTGTGGCGCACCTCAAATTATTTGAACACTTTTATTATTCGAATTTATTGAAATCGAGTCAACTAAAAGGCACCCTCGAAGTTGGCATTGTTACTATGTCACGGGAACCGTACCCATAGTCGTAATGTTATTAATCGCGCCTAAAAGCGAGCTACGAAAGTTAAGGCATTTAAGACTTGATTACTTTTTAATCTTGTATTTAGCCGTTAAGAGGGCCATAAGCGATCATTGCTAATTACATGGCTCACCTCTATTAATAAAAGAATCTTTATCTAAAGTTGTTACCACTAAATCTATTTGTTTAAAGTCAGTTGGAAGTCCCTTAGTGAACAACTAATAGTCTATTTGGTTTTGCACTAAACAGCGGCCTGCTTGGGCTCCCACTGTTCTTAACTACAGGCCCATAACAGGCCTTTCAGAACAAGTCCAATTACAAACATAGCCACTAACTCCATAAAATAACTATATTTGAAATTTTAACATTAATTTCAGGAGATAGCCACATTTTGACTTTTAACACTGCTATTTATTTACCTTGAATTGTGGAAAATATCTTCCTGAAAAAAAGAAAAAAATGACTTTTATTACTTATGAACGGAAGTTATTTTTATTTACAATATTCAAACTCTTACTCTTACTTCAAATGACTTGTTTTAGTTAACATTTGGATAATGGGAAAACCTTTAATATGCAAAAATATCCTGGAACACTGTCCTATGTTATTCCTTGTACGCTTACCATGTGTCATCTACTTTTCTCAAAGTGAAAACAAACCTCTAATAAATTTTTTAATTGATAAAGAAAACGGCCTTCGTTAATTTGTAGTAAAAGATATGCTTAGTACTAATTACTTAACATGTTTAGGGCAGGCTGAGAAGATGAGAGAATCAGAGTGAATGGATGTAGAGGGGAGTCAATGTATGAGTGGGTGTGTATCTGCCTCTGTTTTCGTGTGATAGTGTGTATGTAAAACCAGTGAATGAGAGTGCCTCTGTATGAGTCAATCCGTGTGCGTGTAAAAATTTTTTTTTCCATGAAAAATTTGACCCCCCCTTTTGTATGCAAAATCAGAAGAATAATTTTAGATTTTGTTTGTTATGCAGAATCCCCCAGGATATCTTCCCCTCCCCCCCTCCCCCCCAAATCTGTTTTTATTTGCATGTGATAACAGAATCTCTCTAACAGATTTCTGTTATTACCTTTTGAAATATCCCTTTTCACCCCAATGTTTCCCTTTTAACTTATTTAATTGCTATTAAGGACCTCCTAGAAGCTTCAGATTATTTCTCAGATATTAACCAAATTAACCCCTATGGTTTTAACTTTGTTAGACCATTACGGGTCAAGTTGTCCCGACCGGACAGCACCCACCCCAACTTCGACCATCGAAGATTGTACCGCATTGGTGAGATATGCGACCGCATTATAGAAATGCGACCGCATATGTGACCGCATTTCTAACGTTGATCTTTGCCTAAAAATCTGTCTTGATCTGCAATCTCATGGTAAGATATGGGGTTCGCATTGTAGAAATGCGACCGCAAATTTGACGTTAATTTTTGCCCAAAAATCTGTCTCGATCTGCGATTTCATTATGAGATATGCGGCCGGCATTGTAAAAATGCGACCACATATGAGACCGCAAATTTGACGTTGATTTTTGCCTAAAAATCTGTCTCGATCTGCGAGCTCGTTGTGAGATATGCAGCCCGCATTGTAAAAATACGACCGCATATGAGACCGCATTTCTGACGTTGATTTTTGCCTAAAAATCTGCCTCAATCTGCGATAAGATATGCGGTTCGCATTGTAGAAATGCGACCGCATATGAGATCGCAAATCTTGACCCCAAACATAAAATCACTGGAACACTACAGAAAGGGGTAGAAGATGAAGACTTAAAAAAACAAAAAGCATTTTAAGAAAGTACCTCGGATTGTGGGGCTTGATGCTTCGATTTTTTAGTCAAGATTGACCTTAACCGTGTGTCAAGAACACACGGTTAAAGTCCGTCTTGACTTTACACCGGCTCAGAAAGGCTTTGATTTGAGAGGTTTTGAACCTTAGGGTTTCTTTGGTTTTTCGATTTGAAAGCGGAGGAGTTTCATGGGTCTTTTGGTTGAAATGGGGTATAGATTTGAGGTGGGGGGATGACAGTGGTTCTAGGGTGTGATTTATGGTGGATTTGGATGTGTATAATCATTGAGTTCTTTAATAGGGTTCAGTGGCGGCTAGGGTTTTGAGTTTACAGAGGAGGGATCGTTTGAAGGAGGCGGAGATGGGGGTAGGGGGTCGAGTTCGCACCGTTTATAGTCCAAGAGGATCAGTTATGAGCCGTTAGATCTATTGAGATCAATGGCTCAGATCGTTCTTTAATCCAAATGACGTCGTTTGGTTTTAGGGGAGGGGGACTGATTTTTTGGGCTGATCCGGTTACTTTCAATTGGGCTCAGTTGATTACCAGCCCAGTCCAATTTTCTCTTCTTTTGTTTTGTTTCCAATTTGTTTTGTTTTTGATTTTCTCTTTTTAATTTTTAAAACTAGAGAACTTGATAATTAAAAATCCTAAATTACCTAAATGTGAAATGAAACTAAATAGCTAATTATAAAAATTATAATAACACTTGATTCTAGGAATTAAAGACTAAAAATTAAGAAAAGAGTAAAATGAACTATTTTTTATAATTTTCCAATTTAATTAAACAAATGCTTACTTATTCAATCCTAAAAAATATGAAAACAAATCCTAAATGAGATGCATGATATTTTTGTATTTTCATGATTTGATTACTTAAAAATTAAACAAGCAAGAAAATATAAGTAATTTAAAATCTAATAAAATTCCTAAAATAATTTATAATTAATTAAAAACTATTTTATTGAATTTATCGGAGTATTTCGGTATGGCAAAAATCACGTGCTCACACTTTTTACCCTAAATTGAAACTTATTTATGACAGAATAATGCTTCATTGCACTGACAATTATTTGCTTATCTTGGTAAACTTGGCCAACTTCAATTACATTTGGCGTATGTTCTGTTATGATGATACTTTCAAATTCCACAATTGTCGAAGATGTTTGCATATCGATCAACTTCATTATTTCTGATACTTCTCCAATTGTGTTATAATTGCTTGACAATTGTACCACGTTAGTATTACGATAATCAGAAGAACCTGCACTCAATTAAAAGTATAGCAATTCAGACCTCTATATATTCGTGTATTCAGTATTTGAAATAATGCTTGTAGAGATAAAATAGTTGAACTACATTTGTTATGTAGTAGAATTGTAGATAATATGTAGAAAAATTATAAACAATAGAAATTGAAAAAACATCAGCACTGGAAAAACAGAGCAAACCTGCGATTGTGCTCGCACTCGACATAATGCATTCCAAATCGAAATCACGCACTGTTATACACAGCGGATACATTCCTAAGTTTTTATTTTCCTTTTTCGTCTCCATATACTCTCGCACTCCCATATCGTTCCGAATTTTCATTGGAGGACACCATTCATTGATAGTGTATTTGATTTCGATGAATTTTGCGGAGGTATCGATTATTAAATGCTCTGCAATTGCGGAATTCAATTGACTATAATTTGGATCGTCATTTACTTCTTTGTATCTCCCAGCGCTATCCCACCGCCCATTGAGCTGAAGCATAATCGCTAATTTTGACATTAGGTCGCGAAATTCAATTCGATTGTAGCTAATTGTTTACAATTGAATTGTGCAATACCATTATTTATGGAAAACAAGAGGAAACCAGAAAAAAATAGAGAATAGAAGGATGCAATGATAACCACCGAAAATCTGCATAATAGAAGGATTTTACGAATATGTTGCCTTCATAATTGGTGCGAGGATTGCGTCAGTAAAATCTCTAAGCGATCCCAAAAATCTCGCGCCTAAATATGGAAGACTATCGCATAAAGGATTCTAGTTTATGGAAATGTATAGATTTTGTAGATAGACTGTGTTTAGGTTGGGTAAATTCATAAACATGGACAATTTTTATAATAAGTTTTGAAATACTGTATAGGAACGAAAAAATCCCAAAAACAAAAATCAGAAATAGCATGATTTTCAATTGAAAATAAATTTCATAGTTTCAAAATTAATTAAAATTTAGCTACTTTTTCATGTGAAAATAAAATGTGAACAAAAAACAATCTCAAAAATCGGAAAAATTCCAGCATAATATGCTGTAGTTCAAATTTTTACGTATGAGATTCCTGCATAATGTGCTGGATTTCATATTGTGCTAGAATTCCAATATAATATGCTGTATACGCAGGAGTTACATAATCCAACATGCTGGAATTACTTTTGTTCAAATCTTATCTCCGCATTAAATAGTGGCTACATTTCAATAAACTTTGCAAATACTGGCTAATTTTCAATAACCACTCGTAAATATTAATATGCTATGCCATTTTGAACTTAATTTTTCCAAATTTTATTGATACACTAGTAAATTTGGGCGCGCTTCACGCGGAATTGAAAAATATCTATAAATTTGTTAAATGGTTTTATAAATTTATAGATGTAAAGAAAGAAGAAACATGAAAATACTTGTGTTTCCTTCTATCTATAAAAATCATGTGTAGCCTAACCATCCTATCCTTTTTTTCCTACAATGATCGAATTCTATATCTTGTAAAATTTAATTATCACAATCACTCGTCTGTAATGATATGCTAACTCAAAATTAAAATCATATTCTATTTTTCGCAAATTTAATACCTTAAGCATATCAACATTATTTAGCTCATATTGGGAACCAAAAAAGCAAAACAAACCACCAGATGCATAAGAAATTGTAGAAATTACAAATACAAATACAAGTTTCTAAGTATGACGCAGAAGCAACATAATATTATTTTGAAAGTATTATCAAACAATAATTCTCAATTGAAAAGAAAAACTTCTAACATTATAGTAAATTATAACAAAATAAATATTTTTATTTCAGTAAAATAAACCAAATAAACTAATACCATCAATAAAATAAAGGGAAGAATAGTTTTTTTGGTATTTTTTCTTCAAAAAGATAATCTACAAAAGGAACATGTAAACTCCTAATAATAAAAATTGGAAACCTTAGAAAAGAAAACTTCAAATGCACAACAAAAATAGCCCGTGTCTCTCCCTCGATCAAATTAAAGAGTTTGCGATTTTAGAATAGACACAAAATCTATATGTACTTGTTTCTGACTATTATCAAAGAAGTTCTAGAGTTATTATGAATATTTATATATAAGTAGTTTTTAGCTTTTGTTATATTTTTGTTCTTTATCATAAAACATCACATTTTGATTCCGAAGAATCTCTCTTCACTTGACACTCTCCTCTCATTCTTGCAAATACAATCCATTTGTATGCAACCCAAATGATATTCCTACAAACACATTGAATATTTTACTCAAGTTTAACATAAACTCATTGCACATCAATATACTGAAATTCTCAACTCGAGATACTTCTACCCCTAGTTATACATCACGTGAAAGAAAGAACTCAAAGAAAAATACTTGAAACCTCTACCTGTAAATTTCTTGCCATTCACATTTGTTTACCCACTATATTGATGCCTGCAAGTGATTCTTATAATTCTATACGGTATGACTATCATTAAAAGCTCATAATAGACATTCTAACTAACTAAATATCGCCAACATGAATCATGATTCGATATCGAATTCAACGTAAAAACATTAAATTAAAGATAGAATATATTATATTAAAAGAGAGAGAAGGGGGATAAGTGGAGAACTTGCTCTTGGCATGTTTAACGGTGTGTGAAATCCAAAAGGGAGTGCAAAAGAGGAATAAAGAACATATTAAAAACCAAAAGGAATGAAAACAAAGAATATTGAACAAAAGCAGATTGACAGTCTATGAAATTATAATGAGATTATCACTTTATGCTTTTGACATTCTAACTAGAGTTTCGATATATATAACTTATAAATCCAGCACTGTTATTAAACTTTAAGGGAAATAAATGCCTCTCAATTGCTGAAACGTAGTGGGAATTGTTCACCATGGTTAAAGCTAACAAGCTGATGTAACTAGAGTCAAGATAGGAGTAACATTATTCAGTTAGTTAAAGCTGGTTAGTTAGTCGGTAGTTAGAAGATTCTAGAAGCTAGTTAATACTGTAGGTTAGATGTATATATATACACACATTGTACAGTTATTGAAGATATAGAATTCAGTTTTGATATTCCACAATATCATATTCTCTCTAATTAGACTCTTCCTCCCAAGTTCATCTCTGCTCCAGCTCAAATGCCATTTCCATGACAGTCAACATGGTATTAGAGCTGTGAGACTCGATCCACTCTCAATTACTAACTCAGTGTCCTTCCTCCTTCCCTCACACAGTTTAAAGTCTTTGGATGTCTATGCTATGCATCCAGTCCAAAGGAGAATGATAAGTTTGCACCAAGAGCTCTCCCTGCAGTCTTGCTAGGTTACTCTTCCACACAAAAGGGGTACAAGCTTTACAGTTTGCACACCAAGACTTCGTTTGTGAGCAGACATGTAGTATTTCAGGAACATCTCTTTCCCTTCAACACATGAAGGATGCTGGTACCCCTATATTTCTATCCTTGACTTGCTGCCATCTGCAGAGGCCTCCTCACAGGTTGTTCCCTCACATCCCTCTGCTCCTTGCCAGGAACTACACCCTGCCACTTCTTCTGTTCCTAATGAAGAGCAACATCATAGTGCTTCTTCACCACCTACTGAGTCTCCTACTTCACACTTAGAGTCTCATGACCAGCCTTTTGAACAACTTACTTAGCAGTTACGAAGGTCTACTAGAGAGCGGAAGCAACCTGCCTGGATGCAGGATTATGTGATTCTTGCCAAGAAAAATCCTTGCCTATATCCTATGGCTTCCTATGTGTCTTATGCTGCTATCAAACTGCCTTACAAGCAGGCTCTGTCAGCATACACAGCTATCATAGAGCCTCAGACTTTCAGAGAAGCTGCTTTGGATCCAAAATGGGTAGAGTGAAGCTTGAAATTGCTGCTCTGGAAGCTAATCACACCTGGAGCGTTGTGGACCTTCCTCCTGGCAAGGTTCCTGTTGGCTCTAAATGGATATTCAAGATCAAATACCAGGCATAAGGGAAGATAGAGAGATATAAAGCTAGATTGGTAGCTAAAGGCTACAGTCAAATGGAGGGGCTGGATTATACAGAAACCTTCTCACCTGCAGCAAAGACGGTGACAGTCAGGTCAATAGTGGCCCTGGCAGCATCCAAACACTGGTTCATCTACCAAATGGATGTCCATAATGCTTTCCTAAATGGTGATATATTAGAAGTATATATGTAACTTCCTCAAGGGTTTGCCAGACAGGGGGAGAATTTGAAGGTCTGCAAACTACATAAGTCATTGACAATGGAACAAAAAACTGACAGAAGCTGTAGTGCAAATGGGGTTTCAGCAAAGTCATTATGACTATTCCCTATTCACTAAGAAGGCAAGCTGTGATATAACTATAATACTAGTATATGTTGATGATTTATTGATTACGGGCAGTAGTCAACAGTTGCTAACTCAGACAAAGAAAGAATTGCAAATCAAGTTCAAAATGAAAGACGCGGGAGAATTGAGATTCTTTCTTGGCATTGAGTTTGCAAAGTCCAGAGAAGGAATTTTTATGTAACAAAGAAAGTATGCCTTAGAACTCATTGCTGAATCAGGATTAAGAGGAGCAAAACCAGCAGGTACTCCCCTAGAGTTCAACCAAAACCTCACTTATGAGGAATATGACAAGTATGTTAAGAAGGAAACTCAAGAGGATCTCCTCAAGGATCCAGGACCATATCAGAGACTTGTGGGAAGACTAATCTATCTCACTATGACTCAACCTGATTTAGGTTTTGTTGTTCAAGTACTAAGTCAGTTTATGCACAGACCAAAGGTCTCACACATGGAAGCCGCCCTTAGAGTAGTGAGATATGTTAAAAAGGCACCAGGTCTGGGCTTGTTATGCCTGCTGAGAACACCAATCAGTTACAGGCCTACTATGACTCAGATTGTGGGGCTTGTGTACAAACTAGAAAGTCAGTAACAGGGTATTTAGTAAAGTTTGGAGATGCACTAGTCTCATGAAAGTCAAAGAATCAAGGGACAGTGTCAAGAAGCTCTACTGAAGCTGAGTTCAGAAGCATGGCATCTTGCACATCTGAGATTATCTGGCTAGTAGGACTATTCAAAGAACTGGGAGTTGAAACACAAGTGCCAGTGAAGCTAATGTATGATAGCAAGGCTGCAATCCAAATTGCAGCCAATCTCATTTTCCATAAATGGACAAAACACATAGACATAGATTGTCACTTTGTAAGAGAAATAATAATGCAGGGCCTGATACAAACTGAGCATGTGTCAACCAATGAGCTGCTAGCAGATATTCTTACAAAAGGTTTGGGAAAGGCACAACATGATTACCTGCTTCAAAGACGTGGAGTGAAGAATCTATATTCAACTATCAGTTTGAGGGGGAGTGTTGACCATGGTTAAAGCTAACAAGCTGATGTAACTAGAGTCAAGTTAGGAGTAACATTATTCAGTTAGTTAAGCTGGTTAGTTAGTCGGTAGTTAAAAAATTCTAGAAGCTAGTTAATACTGTAGGTGAGATGTATATATATACACAGTGTATAGTTATTCGAGATATAGAATTCAGTATTGATATTCCACAAAATCATTTTCTCTCAGATTAGACTCTTCCTCCCAAGTTCATCTCTGCTCTAGCTCAAATGCCATTTCTATGGCAGTCAACAGGAAAGACATTCTAATTAATAAAGGCTTCAACTGATTATTAACACAAATAAAGATTATATCAATTGCTGAAAGTAGTGGGAATATGTAAAGTATCTCGACAGCAAAAAGAGAATTTTGGACCAAATGAGAGGAAAAATGTCAAAAGGAGATAAAAGAAAAATAGGAATGCTGATCATAGAGAGGTATCACATCACCTTAACTATGCTCAGCTTTATATGTTTATATAGATATCAGCGATCCAATTACTTTATCAATATCATAAGGGGTGAAAATAATTTACATTCCCTAATTTTGCTTTAAAAATCGAACCCCCCCTCCCCTCCCCACTAGGAATAATTATCGTTCTCCCCCCTTTATCCTACACAATGTCTATTGTCCTTGTTATTTTCAATTCCATCCTCAATCCTTTTATTTTATTGTATATGCAATTTTTATGATTTTACCTATAATTTAAATTTATTAAAATTATAAACAGAATAGTCCTTTTTATAAATTTGTCACAAAACCTATCATACTATTATGATTTTTACTTGATATAATGCGCATCCGGTATATCTCTAGTTACAATTTTTTAGTGTTAAATACATAATCTTTTTGATGTTTGTTATAAAATCTGCCTTTATTTTTAATAATTATAAGATTTTGTATTACATGCATTGTGCATATATTTATAAGGTTATCACTATTCTTTATTCACAATTGTATAAATAAATTTTTAAAATTTAATTTCTGTTAATAACATTAATGATAAGATTAAATTATTTAATTTTTATTTTTATTTTGCTCATCCTTTTTATTATTCAATGTCATTAAATTATATGCTTGGTTATCATTTTTACTTTTTTCAATTTGAAAGTTAAATTTAGTTGTTATGTAGGTACATAGCATAAACAGTAGAAAAGGAAAACATATCATGATGCTAAAAAGGTAAAAGATTAAAAACGATAAGAAATAAATGTTGATAATATAGAGGTTAAAATAAGTATTTTAAAAATGTCAACTGAAAAAATGGGAAAGAATGATAACTGTTCAAAGTAAAAGGGGAAATTTGATATTTGAAATAAAATTCGGAAGCGTAGATGATTTTCACCCATATCATAAGTCAAAAACACATTTAATTAGTCAGAAGATTTCAGATTATAGATTAAGTTTAATTGGGAAAAGATGTTTGCTCAAGATTTAGCAAGCTTTGAATATTCAATCACATCAAGTCATATAACAATATGATCAAAATCATGTAGCATATATATTAACTAGAATTCAAACAAACAGAAGCAACTAAATACCAAAACCATTCCAAGATAGTAACAATGACAAATAAGTAACGATTATCTGACTTGATAATTGAACAGGGAGGCAACAACAATAGCACATCATCCAATTGAAATCCAGAAAACAAAACATCATCTGTGACCAACCCAGTTTAAAGATGTAATGAACTACTCTTGTATCCAAATAAAAATACAAATTTAAAGCATTTTTCATATTAGTACGGATAATATACCAAAATTTGTGGTGATCAAATCCAACTACTTCTTCTTCATCCCACACAGCAACATTATCTAGGGCTGTCAAATTTGGCTCAACTCCAAATGACCCGTCCAATCCGTTTAAGGTTGCGTTGGTTATTGATCCGTCTATTTATGGAATTCAGTCCATCTTGACCCAACTCATCTTAACTCATTTAAGATTGGACTGATTTTTAGCTCAAATTGATCCATGAGTAACTTTGCCAAAATATCTTAAAAATAATTCTTTTTTGTTTGTTATGTTATACATGACCAAAACAAAAGAAAAAAACCATCTTATTTTGCAACTATATAATTCATAAGAAAATAATACATAATAATTAAAGTTTGGTAAGAGTTTGGTGGGTTGGGCTATGATCTAAATTTTAGCCTATCTTGACCCAACCCATCTCAGCCTAAGTAACTTTTGGGCGGGTCACATTTACTGACTCAATTCATTTTGGGCCGCCCAAAGTTGGCCCAACCCGCCCATTTGACACCCCTATATGTATCCTTTTGATGATAAAATCTTATTGGTGGGAGGGAAGAAAACTTATTAAACACCAGCTATATATAATGGTGAAAGCAGGATTTTTACGAAAGGAATTCAAAAAAAGACATGCAAAAGAGCTAAGGGGATTTGCATTCTAATATATATACATAAAAAAAAAAAAAAATTAGCCTTTAGTGTCATTCTTGACGAAGGGAGTTTGGCTGAACCCTTCTGTCACCTAACTAGCCTCTGATGATTGAGATGAATGGAAAATAAATATGATCAAATTATTTCTTGATTCCCTTACTGTTGCATATATCATCCTCCACTAAGAAGTGATCAAAGATAGAGAAGGAGACGACTAAAATAACACTTTTAATTGATTGACACGCGCGCAAGGTCAGATAGAAGGCATTTCTGTATAGTTTCTCAGCTACACAATCAGAAATAGTTGATGTTTTACCAACACAGCCATCCTTGTACCTACATCCAGAGCAAATTATGAATTTACAAAAGCTACCTTAGTACGTAATCAGTAGCAGATCCACCCCATTGTTTTAGGAAATCACCATTTATATTTGGGAAATCAAAGTTACCCCTCTACTTTTGAAAATTGTACAAATATTTAAACTTCGTTATTCTATCTGAACAAAAGTACTCCTACCTCTGGCAATGTTTCGCCCCCCCCCCCCCCCC
>MCJB01048953.1:309975-339562 GCA_002018475.1 Nicotiana obtusifolia
AAACCCCAAATCAACATTTCACCGAATCAACATTTCTTTTATTTTCTATACTATGAGAATATCAAAAAAAGAAAAAAAAAAAAGAAGCAAACTCATTAAATTGGAGTTCAAAAATCTGCATTTTTTAAATTTAAGTCTTTTGTTGAAAATTTAAATTTTCTCTAATTTGTATTTTTAGTGACAATGAATCTTTCTATAAATCGTCAAAAGAGAGAATATTACTTCTCCAACATTAAAAAGATTTGTATTATCACTTCAAGATAGTAACAATTGCAGCCAAATCTAAAACTTTATGTAGCCTTTTGTTTCTTTCTAAATATGTCAGTGTCATAAATCGAATGGTGTATAGAACATTAGTAACGTATGAGATGAGGTAAGTTAACGAGGGAGGAAATTTTAGAAATCACTGTAATTTAGTGGCTATTAATTTTTTATAGCTATATATATATATATATATATATATATATATATATATATATATATATATATTTATTTATTTTCTATAGCTAATATTTCATTACTACCAGACTATATTCGTTGTATTTGTGCTACTGTATTCATGAATAAAGTCGCGAAATTCGCCTGATAAGTAGGGAGTCCAACTGTTTAATAATGGAAAGAGGATCAATTAGCGTGTATAACTCCTAATTTAACTCAACAAAATCAATTCTACAAAATCTCGTTGCTAATGTGCTGTATTCCGTATATTCGCGCGACTGTATTTATAAATACAGTGAGGTAATCCACCTAAAAAAATAGGGATTACACCTGTTTAATTCTGTATTTCATGTATTTGTGCGACTATATTTATAAATACAATGAGGTAATTTGCCTAAAAACAGGGATTACAACTGTTTAATTATGTATTCCATGTATTCGCGTGAATGTATTTATAAATACAGTGATGTAATCCGCTTAAAAATAAGTGATTACGGGTATTTAATAATGAAAAGCGCAATATTGAATTGTATTCAATTTCACTATATTGAATTCAGTTATATTCAAACAATAAAAATTCAAGAAATATGGTGTATACTGTTCTATGCAATTTGACTGTATACAATGTATTTAATTCACAAATATTTATTATTCACTATTATACATTGTATTCAATTCACCGTATTCAATTCGATTGTATTTAAACAACTAAAAATCACACAAACAATGACATTCAGTTGTATTAAAAAAATATAGACCTTCGGAATACATAAATACATGCGAAAAATAATGTACTTATACAAAAATACAATATATTTGAGTGTATTTTAATAAATATAATGTATTTGTATCATTATATGTGACTCAATAGCAAAGAAGAGAAGAAAGTTCGCCAAAGATGGCACTCCCGGCCAAGCAAAATACTGTATACATTATATTAAAACTAAAAATGGAAACGAACAAAAGCTCAGCCCTCAAAACTTCTCTGACGACTCTGCTTCAGATTTCCAAAAGCTCAATCTGTAGTCATGGTCTGATCTGTTCGCCTACTCCCTCTTTGCTTCAGATTTATTCTCTTCACTTCAGAAAGTCCACCATCGTCACCAAAAATGGCTGCTACAACGGCTGCCTTGATGGGAAAAGAAGAGAGATTTGAGGGAGAAGAAGGAGGATTGAGAATCTCGCTGATAGAGAGAGAGAAGGAAGAGAGAGAGAGAGAGAAAGAATATAACTGGCGTATTTCACGCATCGATGGTATGGTATAAAATAAATACTTATTTTGCTGTAAAATAGAAAAGGTAGCTATAAGTAGTAATATTTTGAAATTATTTTGATTTATAATAATAGGGTGTAATAGTTTGTTATAGGAGGTAAAATTTTCTTTTAATTATTCCAGTATTGTATTATATTGTAATCTATTTTAAATGAATATTATTTGAATAGATTATATCTGTAACGACCCGACCGGTCGTCTTGAGCATTTGCACTTCGCTCGGTAGTTTGAGGGCATGGATAGCTCCGTATGATGTATTATGACTTGTGCGAATCGTCAGTTTTGGTTTTCAGGTTATTCGGAAGTGATTTAGAAGAATGAATTCCATGCTTGAAGCTTTAAGTAGGAAGAGTTGACCAAGTTTGACTTTTGTGTATTTGACCCAGGAATGGAGTTTTTGAGGGTTTCGTTTGGTCCGGATGGTGATTTTTGACTTGGGAGTATGCTTGGATTTTCATTTGGATATTTCTAGAAGGACTCGGTGCTAATTGACGAAAGTTAGAACTTTGAAGGTTTGGACAGTTCATAAGTTTGACCGAGAGTTAACTTTGAAGATATCGGATTCGGATTGTGGTTACGGGAATTTGAATAGTTTCGTTATGCCATTTGGGGCTTGTGTGCAAAATTTGGGTTCACTCTGGGTTGATTTGATATGTTTCGGCGCGAGTTTTGGAAGTTGAAAGTTGAAAGTTCATTTTTAGTTCAAATTGAGATGCGATTCGTCGTTTTGATGTTGTTATCTGTGATTTGAGGTCTCGAGTAGGTCCGTGTTATGTCATGGGACTTTTTGGTAAATTTGAACGGGGCCCCCAGTGGCCAGGATGAGTTTCAAACGAGGTTCAAATCATTTTTCTTTCATGTTGAATTGCTGAAGAGGAGCTGGTTCTGGCGTTGCACACCTGCGATTGGTTTTTTGCAGGTGCGGTGGCCGCTGAAGTGAAGGAATTGGCTCATCTGCGAAGAAGGCTAGGCCGTGGAACTATCGCAGAAGCGGAGTGAGAAGCGCACTTGCGTGCGCGCAGAAGCGTGATCGTCGGTGCAGAAGCGGAGTCCTAGTCAGGGAGCAAAGTCCGTAGGTGTGGCAGTTGGGCACAGAATCGCGATCGCATAAGCGGAGAAATGATTGCAGAAGCGATGGTTGCTGAGATTGGGCCTGTTCGCAGAAGCGAAGGCTGGGTCGCACTTGCGAGTCCGCAGAAGTGGAAATTGGTTCTGAAATGCGAAATTGTTGAGCAGATTCTATATATTTCGAGGTTTTGATTCTTTATCATATTTTGAGATTGAGGGCTCGGATTGAGACGATTTTTGAAGCCATTTTCACCACATGGATTGGGGGTAAGTTTTCTCTACTTGGTTTTGATTTTATTTCATGAATCCATCTTCATTTTGGCAATTGTTTCATGAATTTTAAAGAGAAAATTGGAGGGGTTTGTCTAAAACTTCATAAAGCGATTTTCGAGTTTTGAACTTCGATTCGGAGTCGGATTTGAGTGAAACTAGTGTGGTTGGACTCGAATTGAATGGGTTATTGGATTTTGTGAGTTTTGTCGGGTTCTGAGGTGCGGGCCCAGGTTTATTTTTTTGGTTGATTTTGGGCTTTTGAGTTAAAATTTAAACTTTATCAATTGGAATTGTTTCCTTAGACTTTATTTGATGTATTTGAGTTGCTTTTTGTTTGTTTCGAGCCGTTCAGAGGTTGGTATGTGTCGGGTGGCATTTTTGGAGCATTGTTTGACTTGCTCGGTATTTGATTTGGCTTGTTCGAGGTAAGTAACACTTCTAAACTTGGTGTTGAGAGTATGAACCTCAAATATACATGATATGTGTTTGGTGTTGAGGTGACGCACATGCTAGGTGATGGGTGTGTGCGCGTGCACCGTGAGAATTGTGACTCGGTTATTTTTGTGGTACTGTGTAGTCACCTAATCTTATTTGTATCCATAATATCTCTACGTGCTAGAGTGATTGAGCTTTGATCCATGTTAGAAATCATGTCTAGGCTATATGTTTATCCTGTTGGGACCCACTTGGTTCATTTCTGCTGTTGAGTTATCTGTTTATATTGAAATTTCATGCTCAGTCATATGCTTTCATCTACGTATCATATCCCAGTCTCTGTCACCATTTATCGATACATCACATCATTATTTTTGGGCTGATCATTCATGATATTGTGAGCCCGAGAGACTGGAGAAATTGATGACTGAGTGAGGTCGATGGCCTTATTGTGAGGCTATTGATGGGATCGGGCTGCACGCCGCAGCAGTTACTATTGATTTATGCCATGATTTGCTTATTATAGCGCTTGGGCTGAAGGAGCCCTTCGGAGTCTGCACACCCACAGTGAGCGCAGGAACGTACCAAGTGCGAGTGCCGAGAGAGAGTGTTGAGTGACTGTGAGGACTGAGTGATTGGGAGGAATGAGTGAGTGGGAGGAATGAGTGGATTGATACTCTGAGAGTATGCATACGGTTGTTCACTATATTGTATCGCATTTGATATGCGCATTTGTTATACAGGCATAGAGATGTATTTTCCTCATGCTTGACGGTATCACATCATTCATGACTTCTCATACACACTGACATGTAGGTATAGAGATGTACTTTCCTCATGCCATTTGATAATGAAATATTTACCTATGGAAAAGTTTTGGGAAGAAAAATTACAGTTTTCAGACTTACTCATCTATTTGGTGATTTCGGCAAAGGATTTGAGTTTTATTATGATACTTGAAAAGCAAATGACTATTTTTCCGGAACTGTGAACGAGATGCGCATTTTTATCGTAGAGTTATTACTTGTGTTATTTTTATTATATTGTTATGAACTGTTATTAGTTATTGGTGTCGGACTCCGACCTTTGTCCTAGCTAGCCACTACTTTCAACCTAAGGTTAGGTTTGTTACTTATTGAGTACATAGGGTCGATTGTACTCATACTACACTTCTACACCTTGCGTGCAGATTTTGGACTGATGTTGTTGTGTATGACGGAAGCTAGCATTGAAGACGTACCTGCGTTCCAGTTACTATTGCCTATTGTTCATGGTATCCCTAGACTTATGAAAATCTGTTTATGTACATTCGGACAGATGATGTATTTATTTCATACTACCTTTGTAAACTCTAAATCTAAGAAGCTCATGATTTGTACTACCAGTCCTTGGAAATTCTTGTATAACAGTTCAGTTGTATTATCATTTCTTCTCTTAATAAATATCATTTGAACTAGTTTATTGTTAATTGGCTTACCTAGCGGGTTGGGTTAGGTGCCATCACGACTAGTTGAATTTTGGGTCGTGACAATATCACTTTTTATCGTTTCATTGTGTCACATACCAAGAGAATAAGCTTACAATATTTCAACTAAAAAGTAGAGCATGGAGTAGAGTAATTATTAAAGAAGATAGGATAAATAAAATTATAATAAGGACAAGATGAAAAAAATAAGATAATAACGCGAACATACTAAATCGATACGGGTTACGTTCATAAATAGCCTTGATACGTGATGGTCTTGAATTTTTGGACTAGTTAAGCCAAATTCAAAAAAAGTAGTCTCAGTTAGGGTTATAAATTATTACTTAGATAAAAATACCCTCCATCCCTTTCCTACAAGAAGAAGCCACATTTTCTGCAACTTAAATTTATTCTGCAATTAGGTAGCAAGAAGAAGTAGCATTTTCGGCAACTCAAAATTTTATCCTTTTAACTTTTTATATATAGTTCAAACGATATTTTTTAATTATATTTATGTAATCTTTAAAAAGTTTGCAAAATCTTGGCAGGGGCGAATCTATATTGTCCTAAGGGTGGTCAATTGACCATCCATCGTCAAAATATTACATTGCATATATAGGTAAAAGATTAGTTTAGAGGTACATCACCTATATTAAATATTATTGGTAAGAATTTACAGTTGAAAAATAAAATAAAGAAAATAAAATATCTTCAGTCTAAAGCGCATGTATCTCGCTCTCTTTAAGAAGATTCATGTCCACTGTATCAAAGTCTTCATTGGCCCAGCAGTAATCCTTTTGACTTGTCTCCCCAGGATACAACAACCCAATCACGTCGTATGATTCGAACAAACTCTGGACAAGTTGTTGAGTCCAAAACTCCACCAAGATGTACACCTTCTTTCAACAAAAGTAAAAACTCTTAACCTTTTTTTTTTTTTTAACTCAGCAAGCAATCCTCAGTTTATCATCATAGATTAGAAAGATAATTTGACACAGTCGAAGAGACAAGGAAAAAGAAAAACAGAACAGGGGTTCTTTCATTGAGAATACATTCCCCAAGGTAAAAAAAAAATACAACTTCCAAAATTGTTCTAAACCAATGTGGCTACTCGGAAAGTTCTTAAGCCACGGTCTCCTTTTTAAGCTTTGCAAGCTCCTGTCTCACGACACCGGCCCTCTTGATCTTTGCCAACATAAGCTGAAACCTGTCAAAATCGTTGAGTGAGGCCCTCCTCTTCTGCACTATCAACTTCCTTCCCCATGAACTGGACTCCCACTTGTTCTTCACATCGGCAGCCTCCATAGCAGCAACCAGGGTCTTCTTCTTTGGAATTCTTTTGATGTCGATTTTGATATCTGTGAGTGAAAGTCTCTTGAAGTTTATCTGGCTCCTCACCATGTCAGGAGCATCCACAAGAGCCCTATTTTGGTCGATGACGTCAACGATGACGACAAGCTTCCCATAGTCCTTCCCGTAGTTAACGAGCGCAACTCTTCCGATTTCAACGAACCTCTTGAACGGCATTTTCAGTGATCTGAAGGAGTTGTGAAGCTGCGGAGAAGAGTGAGGGGTAAAAGGAAAACTCTTAACCTCACTTTTTTTTTTTTTTAAACACTTTACAATTATTTCTCACATCCCATTATGGAAGAAAAATTCCTATTTATACGTGTAGGAATTCTTTCTTAAATTAAATTGGACGAAAGTGGAGTAATAAGTTATGATATCAAGGAGAACACGGGATAATGGATAAATTACTGTGTAATTAGTGGCAAAACATGGGAGAAGAGTTACAAAAGAGTTATGGTCATTTTTTCCATCATGGAGTAGTGGGAGTTGTGGGAGTTATGGTCATTTTCTACATCATGGAGTAGTGCGAGTTATGGCATATTTTATTTTAATAATAAAATGCTAATATACTAACATTCTCCCACTCATTTTAATATTAAAATTAAAGAGTTTACCAGTTGAAGAGAGACTATTATGCATAATGAAGGTGTGATCTGTATTGAACCTTCACTTAGCAAAACAACGTTCCTTACTCCAGAGTCAGTAGTGGTCTCAGATTTGAACTATGACTGCTTTAGGAAAATAAATTATCACTTCTTACACATAATAATAGAGGTATTGACATGAGCTTTACTAGCCAGCACATTACGGCCTTGTGCTATCCCGATTTTCATGAGTGTTTATGAGAATTAGCCCAATTCTCATAGGACGCGGTCTACTTCCACATTCAAATAGGTAAAATCTGTCAAGGGTGATCCTTTAACTCTAACACCCCATTCATACGAGCTACATAATTTCTTAAGAGTTAATAAAACTCAACCTTGCATATCATTACAGGATAAATGCCCTCACACCATAGAGATGGAAAAATAATAAATATAATAGTACATTTCAAACCAAGCCATCATATGATTCGTTCTTCCCATTGAACCTGGTTATAGGATCTCTAATCCCCAGGTTGGATTTCCTCATATATGACTTATGAGTTTATGAGCTTCAATCCCCATCCCTGTCGATGTGCTCCAGACCCTTTCTCTTGCTAAGGCCATAGTCAGTGGATCTGCAAGATTATCACAAGATTTAACATAATCAACATTAATAGTAACACTTGTCAAATATAATTTCATAGTAATGTGTTTTCTCCTTATAGGTCTGGATTTGCCGTTGTAATAACGATTTTGTACTCTACCAATAGCAGCGTTGCTATCATAATGAATTAACATAGGAGGAATTGGATTTTCAAGATAAGGAATTTGAAATAATAAATCTCTCAACCAATTTGCTTCCTTTTAGCTGAAGCTAAAGCAATTAGTTCAGCCTCCATGGTAGAGTTAGCAATTATTGTTTGCTTTTTTGATTTCCAACAAATAGTACCACCTCCCATAGTAATTTCACGACCCCAACATTTCAACTTAGGTTATCGTGATGACACCTAGTCACTGGGACTAGTTAAGCCTAATACACGCTGAGAATTAATGGAATTTAACTGACTTAACTGTAATTCATTAATTAATAACTGAAATAACGTAGTTGAACCAACATTAGTCATACAATCCCAAAACCGGTAGTAGAAGTCATAAGCTTTTCTAAGAGTAACTAAAAATAACAAGTACATCACTGTCCCAAAATAATAGTAAAAAGTAGAAATAAAAGATAACAGAAGGTGACTTCGCGCCCTGCGAACGTCGAGCATGTATACCTTGAAGTCTCCAACCGCGCAGACATAAGTCTCAAAACTAACTCGATCAGAAGTACCTGGATCTGCACCAAAAAAGTGCAGAAACGTAGCATGAGTATACCACAGCGGTACCCAGTAAGTATCAAGCTTAACCTCGGTAGAATAATAACGAGGCCAAGTCAAGACACCTACTTGACATGTAAACCCGTGCAGGATACAACATAAAGCTAACAATGGAAAGAACATCATGTAAGACCAACGGTTGAAGGATCACAAATTTTTAACTAACAGTGAAAATAATAGAAGCACAAATGACATCAAGAAATAAACCAAGTAATAAAGCAACAACATAGTTAGAATACAAATGAAATATGAATGTAATCAAGTAGGAAAAACCAATGATGACTCAATTAATCAAATCGTTCCTAATGCACGAATTACGACAAGAATTACCCGAGATACCACTCCTCGTAATCACAAATCATGAGTCACAACTTTTAAATTACACGGATAGCACCTCGTGCCCACAATAGCAATCACCTCGCACGGCAAAGTCCTCGTGCTACCAGGTACATCATATTCGTATCAATATCAACTAAGATGATCGAGGGATAAATTTTAACACAATAAAAAACAATTTTCTTGAATAAAGTAAAGCGTCAAATGAGATATTGAATTTATTTTAGGATTCAAATAAAATAAAACAAGGGAGAGGTTATGCAAGTAGAGTATCAGATGAGCTTAGATTAGAAATTAATGAGATGAAGCAAAAATATCGTATTTACAGCAAAGTAAAACATCAGTTAAATTTAATGAGTTAAATATAGAATTTATTAAAAATAAAACATGATAACAATTTAAGTAAAGTACACAACAATAAGGTGATGAGTAAAATTTAAGAATCCAATTAAAGTAAAAAATGTGATGACCATTTGAAATAAAGCACCGATTGAGATATGAATTTTATTTTGAAAGGTACACAAGTGAACCACCTTAAGAATTCTTTCATTTAAAATCGCTAAATTACCGACAACCCAATCGGATATGAGATAATGACCCCATACACATAAATTCACCTTGACAATTAATTTATCAAGCAATAATGGAGGCACACATTGACATGTTAAAGCAACACAACAAATCACGTAGAATGCATGACTCACACAAGAAGTCAATATCATTCTATTACTAGAATACTGACAGTTAACCAAATACGATCCAAATACAAGTGAAATGATTTAAGAAACAACAATAACTGTTCATCCAATAAACCGTTCCAACATAAAATGTACCATGAGAATCACAACCGGGAATAACTTTACTACCACAACAATTACAACACATAAATCCGTTGCTGCGTGCAACCCGATCCCTCCTATATCATATCATCCGTCCTTATCGCTCCATATCATATCTTTCCACATCATTTCAATACCGTCGCGGCGTGCAATCCGCTCCCCAAACAATATGAATTAAGCAAACAAACTACAACCAACTACGATGTATCACAAAATCAATGCAATAAGGAAGCTACACAAAGAAGTCACAGTAGAAGAAAAAGTTACATGATAACACACAAAATCAAATAGCAAGAAATGACAATTCATAAACCAAGATACAATTTTCGAGAATCAATTAACAATGAAGGCATGTAACAGATAAGGCATGTATTCAACAAATAATTGCAATTAAAAATTAAAACATATAAGGGTGAACTTGACAATAAAAGATAGCATGTATGAACAACTTCAAGTAAGGCACGTAAGAGCAAACCGAACAACAAAAGATATAACATGAAACAATAACTTCAATTAAATGCATAAGAAGCCTAACAGTCTAGACCGGCCAAATACCATATATAAGCATGTGCACACTCGTGTACACGTCTTCCACGTAATTCAAATAGTATCATCAATCCAAAATCTAAGGGGTAATTTCCCCCACTCAAAGTTTTGCAAGCTACATACCTCAATTTGGCCAAATCAATATTCAAATTAGCTTTCCCTTTACAAATTCACCTCTGCTCGGCTCAAATCTAGCCAAAAATGACTTACTAACATCAAACAATGTAATAGAAAAAAAATTCAATTAATAAAGCTATGATTTTTATACAAATTTTCAAAAGTCAATAAAAGTCAACTTCGGGCCCGCTCTATCAAAAGCCGGGTTCAAGGGTAGGTCCTGACTACCCGTAAGCCCATGAGTTCATATATGTGTTTCGTTTTCAAAGCTGAGTCCAAATCGACTCTCAAAACTCAAATCTTCATTTTTTAAAACTTAGACAAAAATCCCCAAATTTCCTCTTTGATTCTCATAAATTTGATGTAAAATCTAATATACAATCATGAAATATAGTTGAAAATTGATTAAAATCACTTACCCAATAGTTTGTTATGAAAATCTCTTCACATAATTGCCTCCTACCGAGTCTAGGGTTCAAAATATAATAAAATGAAGCCAAGTCCCAAAGTGCTCAGCTATAAACCAGCTGCAGATGTCGCATTTTGCGACATGGGGCTCGCAAATGCAACTTCCGCAAATGCGAACAAGGCATCGCAAAAGCGACCCCTGACAGACCATACGAAGATCGCATTTGCGATTAAAATCTTCGCAAATATGAAGCAACAACAGTCACAAAAGCGAACATTGTCATCGCAAAAGCGGGCAGACCAGAGTGGCAAATTCGACTCCAGCATCGCATTTGCGACAAATGCCAAATCCTCCCTTGGTTCGCAAAAGCGAGAAAGTACTCGCAAATGCAATGGTCGCATTTGCGACCTGCTCATCGCAATTGCGATGGCACCAGCATCAGCACACAAAATTCTTAACAAAACAATCTTAAACTAATCCGAAACTCACCCGAGTCCTCAGTATTCCAAACTGAACATCCACACAAGTCTAAAAATATCATATGAAGTCACTCACTTGATCAAAACACCTAAATAACATCTAGAACTACGAATCGGGTGCCAAAGCGCGTGAAAATCACAATGAACTGTAAGAACTTATAGAATTGCAACCAAGCGTCCGAACCACATCAAACAAACTCCAAACGACACCAAATTTTGCAGAAAATTTCCAAATGACAAAACAAACCTATTCCATGCCCCGAAACCAAAATCTGAACCCGATAGCCATATCTATCAGGTCAAACTTGGGAAAATTCCAAACCTTTAAATTGCCAACTTCCGGCAAATAGTGTTGAAATATTCTAGAAACATCCAAATGCAAATCCGGCTATACGCCCAAGTCCAAAATCACCATACATGTACCTGAGGATGATCCCACATCACCCCAATCTATGTAGACCTAACAACACAACCTACCTAAAGATCTCACTTCATCCTTAGTCCATAAACCTTAGAACACAATCTTGAACATCTGAAACTCATCATATGACTCGAATCTTGCATCAATACAGTGTATAAGCCTGAACAAGCTGGAGTAAGTCACTACTACCACCCAAGGTATAATCACCTAATATTCCACATAACTCAGATGTCTGTAGCAATAACTTCCGACCACCATAGCTACCGAATAACAATCTCGGTACCAGTAATACACTCCATGCCAAATAAAACCCCGTTCTAGACCTCCGCAACACTGCTAGTGATAAAAGAAACATGCCGAAACTCATAACCACCTGTGAAATCAACAAGTCAAGAAGCTCTCTCGTCCGACAAGGACCACTGCCCAATTCTGAGCGGAAAATGTAGTACCATGCTTCCAAACACTCTTTATCCCACTACGATAGTGCGAACCTCAAGTCTAGAAACCTCATCTCAACCAATACAAGCAGCCCAACTGACAACTCACCCCAAAGCACATGGATCCTCACACAACGTGGTCCATACACCAAACAAGCAATAATTCAGAAAGAAATTATCTAACACTAGAAAGAAAGCAAGGTACGGGGACTATCTAACAAGTACAACAGATATAACAACAAAGGTACAATTTCACCAACTCATCCCACAAAGGGAAAATAAAGCACGAAATATACACAAGGAAGGGTATCCCTCATAGCATCTGTTGCGGCGTGCAACTCGATCCCAAATATATCAACTCGCATAGGGATACCCATCGAGCCAAAATGCTCGGGATAAGGCCTCGCTAGAGTGCACTAATATAACTGTGGAAAGATGAATAGAAATAATACAACATGGAGAAAAAAAAACAGGCACAACTAAGGTGCAATAAGCGAAACAACATCACAAGGATCATCTCACCCATATCGCCATAAGGCCTGAACAGGATTACAACATGCGTACAATTAGTCATATAACTTCACAACTTATCATAGCATAAGAGAGATCACATAACGAGGACTGGGGAACGAATAACATCTATTCGGCTCAGTAATATACCCATGATAGCAATTTCATAAGAGCAACTAAACTTGATCTAATATAGAATACAGATTCTCATTGGGCTTTCAAATAGCCGCAATCCAATTCCAATCATTCTCAAACAGGTATATAACCTTCCAAAAATGTATAGAAACATATCCATAACATACGCCATCAGTTATCATATTCTCAACATTTCTTCACAATCCGCAATTAAGGGATAGTCCACCTACGAGGACATCCAGTCCCGAAACCTCAAAAATACCAGAATTTCCATATCCGATCTCAACTACGCTACTCAAATGGCTGATACATCACTCAAACTCCATCATCTTAGGAAAAACCCACATAGATCTTCCATGCCACGTAGCAAAGCCTGAACCTCATAAGCCCCAAAACCCGGCAATCACCGTACCACTAGTCAAGCATCCGTAAGTCAAAACACTGGGTACCTCCTAAAATGCACACTCTTCTCATGTGATATCCAATCGTGTCAGCATTCTCTTAACTTCTGATATCCATCCAGGAGAAAACCACAATGCACAACATCTTTATTATGCCAATAGTAGACAACCGGCTCAAGCCGTGGTCGACACCATTGAGAACTCTTCGAAACTCGTCCCCATAAAACCAAGCCATCATAACTGAATTTCTCCCAACTCAATCGAATCACGTAGACCATCAAACCCAAGAATACTTCCATAAACACTGGTAAAGAATTACCACCCAAAAAGGGCCGATTACCTTTATTGCTATGCTGGCCCAACTACACTGAGTTGACGCATTTTTTTAAATCCTACTTGACTTTTCTTCAAGGTAATACATCTCCTCTGGTACATACGATCATAACCAATGCTCACTGCATGAGATCTTTGTACGAACCACGTAGCTTGAAAGCTCATAAATCGTTGTATCTCTCTAGAACACCCTATAATGCCGCAACCGAGATACCCACTTTGAAGAGACATTTTGTGAATCTGAAGTTGTTTCTCTAACCTCTCTGATACTGAAATGTAGAATTATTAATGATGTAGAAATACCACAAGTCCCAGCATTATCTCATGCAAATCTCATATCTTAATCATATACAAATTCCGAGGAACCCTTCAATACCACATATACATCTCAGACCAAAATTGATATGACACATGACCCTGCAATCTGGTCATCGATAGTGGACTCCCCCACTTGGCGTGAAGCCATAGGACACAACATCCGATGATCCACAATACCAACCTTTATAGCTCGTACAACACGAATCATAAGGTACCTCAAATAATCTACTAAGCACATGTCCTTTCTCGTGACAGTCAAACTCGCTTCCTCTAGTGCCTTGAATGATAATATGTACCTTTCACTGAGTAGAAATACCATATGAACCACATAGTCTCTAATGCCACCAACTATCCTCAAATCAACATCCACCTCATGACCCTACAACGATTGCGACGATTAGGTTACCAATTAAATCTTCCCAAGCTCGTACTTATCAACCAGATTCCAGAACCTGCTGCACCCCCAGGTGAACAAGTGAATGATCTCTCAATACATTTGCATCCTCAGTCTGGATGATACCTTGAGACAATGTTTGAGCATCCATGGCTCCCTTGTAGCCCATCCACAACATCATGAACCGTCGGCGCATAGCTGATACCAAGTGCACAATATCATACACGAGTGGATGAAAAAGAATATTAGATATACACTTCAAGAAAAATCAATGTCGCACGATAAGGAATGAATGAAGTGGAATTTCCTAATAGTTCCGTAGCCTTGAAGATAAGTAAAGACGTCTCCGTACCGATCCACAAAACTCTACTAAACTTGCTTGTGACTCGTAGCACGAACAGCAATCTGATACCAACTTTTCACGACCCCAAAATCCCACCTTAGGTAATCGTGATGGCACCTAGTCACTGGAACTATGTAAGCGTAAGACATACTGAGAATTAATCGCATTTAACTAACTTCACCTTAGTTCATTAATTAATAACTGAACCAAAATTAGTCATATAATTTCAAAACCGGTAGTACAAGTCATAAGCTTTTCTAAGAGTAACTAGAAATAACAAGTACATCACTGTCTTGGAATAATAGTAAACAGTGGAAATAAAAGACAATAGAGGGTGACTTCGGGGCCTGCGAACGTCGAGCAGGTATACCTTGAAGTCTCCAACCGCACAGACATAAGTCTCAAACCAACTCGATCAGAAGTACCTGGATCGCAAAAGCATAGCATGAGTACACCACACTGGTACCTAGTAAGTATCAAGCCTAACCTCGGTAGAGTAGTGACGAGGCCATGTCAAGACACCTACCAGACATGTAAACCTGTGTAGGATATAACATAAAGCTAACAATAGAAAGAACATCAATATAAGACCAACATCGGAAGAATAACAAATTTACAACCAACAGTGAAAATAATAGAAGCACAAATGGCAACAAGAAATAACGAGTTAATAAAGCAACAACATAGTTAGAATACAGATGAAATATGAATGAACTCAAGTAAGGAAAACCTTGAAACGATAACTTCAGTTAAATGCATGAAAGAAGTCTAATAGTCTAAATCGGTCAAATACCATATATAAGCATGTGTACGCCTCCTTTCGTACACTCCCCGAGGAGTATATAAGGGAGTTTTTCCAATTAAAGTGACATTATTCGAAATGAGATTATTTATTTATTATTTTTAGAGTCGCCACTTGGAATATTTTGGTTGGTTTCCCAAGTCACCGGTTTATTTTTAAATCCCAAATCGAGGAAAATTTCAACTTTTGAAGTTTGCTAACCAGAAATTCTGAGTAAGAAATTCTATTAACCCGAGGGAAGGTGTTAGGCACCCTCGGATTTCGTGGTTCTAGCACGGTCGCTCAACTATTATAATCGGCTTATTATCTAATTTTAATACATGTTTCTAACCTATGGTACATTTTAGCTTTAACCGTTTTTGTTCAATTATTGGAGAATTACAACGTTATTTAAAATATGTCATGAACCACGTCACATAAATGCACTCGTAATCCGTAACATATTTTATTTAACGCTGAGATTTGGATTTGAGTCGCATAAATGCGCACCCGAGTTTAGGAAAGTGAATTGTCAAAATAACGCGCCTAAAGCAACTACGCGTTTTCAACTTTTTGAGGGCCATGGAAATTTACTGAATAGCACACCTCGGTTTTCTAATAATTTTAATATTGATTAATGAGGTTCATGCATTTGAAATTGTATCCGGCGCGGCGCACCTCAAATTATTTCGAAATCTTTTCTTATTTGAAGTTTGTTAAAATCGGGTTACCTGAAAGGCATCCCCGAAATTGATATTGTTACTATGTCACGGGAACCGTACCCATAGTCACAATATTTATTAATCGTGCCTAAAAGCAAGCTACGAAAGTTTATAAGAATTAATACTAAGTCGTTTGATCTAATAAATTGACATCCTCTTTATTTAATTTTTAACATGGCTCGAGTCGTAGAGCACACGGTCTAGGCCCCATTTAAATTCCAATAACCAGATTATTATCACCCCATGGCCCAAATATCTTAGCTAATAGTCCATTTTATAATCCAGCCCATTATCAATTAAACCCAAGTCCAAGCTACCAAAGAAAACTCTTCAGCAGAAAGGACACTACTGAGGAAAATTCAATGCTAACGCCATTCCGGGCGAAGAAATGAAGAAATAAGATACCCAACAGCATCAGAATCAGTGCACTAAAGCAAAATCAGGATGCACACATAGTTTGTCTAAAAAAAAAAACGATATGAATGAGACATAAGATTTTTATTTTATTTTTTATTTTTATATATACCTCCAACACAAAACGAAAGAGAAAGTAAGGTCAAAAGTGGGCCTCCACTGTTTATTTGCTGCGGCAATTGAACATTAGGTGCTCCCAGAATTACTAGAGACAACATGAATGTTTACCAAAACAGTTAATAACTCATGTATTAGAATCACGATTTCTTATAACTAAAGTCATTTTTGTTCCTGTGTTGCGCACATTTCAAATTGACAACATGTAGGGATGCATTCAACTCACAACCCTCAGAATTCAACAAACACATCATGTATCTAATGAAAAATGACAAGATTATGAACTAATTTGACACCATTTCCAGTAGCATAAACAATCAGATTAAGTGGAATCAAATACTGCAGTATTGTTTAAGTATCAACTCATTCCAATACAATATGAGCTTAACAAAACATCAAAGCAATATGAATAAGCCCACAAAAACAGTAGGAATGATCTCGCATGAATCTATTTTAAGTTCATATATCAGCATTTCAAAGTTAACTCAAATTCATCATAGCATGACATTTGAACACGAAAGATGAATACTCGTGGAAGGTTTCATAACATAGCATCATCCAAACAACATTTACATTATTTGAAATTGGAAACTCATACCTTGACAGCAAATAAAAGGTCCAAAAGCCGAATAAAGGCTAAATGACAGAAATTTGAAGTACAGCAAAGCAAGTACAACAGATTCAAGTAAAGAACAGCAACAAACAGCTCCTTAGCAACTTGATTCAATTGTTGAACACCCAAGTATTAACCAGCAAACCCAGTAAGGAATTGACTTTTTGAAACTTTTTTTTTTCTGAAAATTTTTAGGGAGTCGTGTGTTTTCTAGTGAGAATTAGTGAAGGTGAGGGAATGTGTATGTGAAAACTTTATGTAGAGGATTTTGTGTGTGTGGGAGAGTGAGTGCTCGTTCAGACCTTTTTTTTCCAGAATGAGAGCTTTTCTTATATAAAAAAAATCTCAACCTCGTTTCACCTGCCACCCCCCCTCCCCCGCCGAAAATCAGCATCTTTTCTTAACAAACTTCTGGACAGCTGTCCATTTCAGTTATTTCTTCTGAAATTATCTCATTTGGCCCAGCTTTTTCCTAATTTTACTTGTCTTATTTGCATTTTAAGATCCCCTAGAAGCTTCTTAATCTGTTAGTTTGTTACTGACAGATTCCCTACAAAGCTATTACCTAAATTAACCCTTTAATACCCTGATTTTACTTTGTAAACCTCATGGGTCGAGTCGACCCGACTCCAAATACGACTCAGTCCAATTCCGACCCTTTTTCTTCTAGGGCTTTGATTTTCAAAAGCCCAAATTTTAGACACACACACACATTTTTATCCATGGCCTTTCACAGAGTCTTGATGACTTGGCCAATTTTAAGCCCAACGGAACCAAACACCAGAGAACCAAAAGAAACAGACCATAAATCTTCAACATGTAGACATGGATTTTGACAGAAATTGAAAAAAAAAAAAAAAACTAGAACACTAAAAGAAAGGGTAGAAGATGAGAACAAACAAAAATAACAATAAAAATAAAAAGAAAAATTAAACAAAAACGAAAGAGAATAGACGGAAAGTACCTTGGACTTGTAGAGACTAATAGTGGCTTGAAAAATCTTCAAAGTTTCGATTTTTCAGCCAAGGTTGACCTTAACCGTGTGTTCTTGTTGAGAACACACGGATAAAGTCGATCTTGACTTTAATCGACTCAGAAACTTTGATTTGAAAGTTCCGAAGCTTTTAGGGTTTCTACTTTCGATCTGAAATTGAAGGAATTTCAGGGGGTTTTGGCTGAACGGAGTAGGGATTTGGGGTGAGGGGACACTAGCGGTCCTAGGGTGTGATTTTGAACAGATTTGGGGGTGGATAGGGTGGTGAGCCACTGAGTTCTTCACTGGAACTTTGAGGCGGCAGGTTAGGTTTTGGGTAGGGTGTGAGAGACGATGAAAATGAGAGTGGNGGGGTTATTCGGACACTTATATAGGCGTGGGGGGGGAGGGTTAGTTGTGAGCCGTTGGATCATCTGAGATCAACGGCTCAGATCAACAGTTAACCAAACGACGTCGTTTGGGTTTGGGGGAAATTGGGTCTGGGCTGGTTCCGGTCCGTTACATTTTCGGGCTTGTTTAATTTAAAGCAGCCCAGTCCGATTTCTTTTTCTCTTTTGTTTTGTTTTTCAATTTCTTGTGTTTTTAATTTTTTCTTTTATTTCTAAAACTAAGAATCCTAATAATTAAAAATCCTAAATTACCTAAATGTGAATTTAAACTACTTAACTAATTATAAAAATTATAATAACACTTAATTCTAAGAGTTAAAGATTAAAGATTAAGAAAAGTGTAAAAATGAACTATTTTCGTGATTTTCCAATTTTATAAAACAAGTAATTACTAATTTAATCCTAAAAATGTAAAACAAATCCTAAATGCAATGCATGATATTTTTTGGTATTTTCATGATTTAATTAATTAAAAATTAAACAAGCAAGAAAATGTAAGTAATTTAAAAATCTAATAAAATTCCTAAAAATAGCGAATAGTAATTAAAAATCTATTTTTTTATTTTTATTTTTATAGGAGCATTCTGGGTGTGGCAAAAATCACGTGCTCACAAAAACTCACAAGGATTGTAATAATTGATGGATATGAGAAAAGACTGATGAGTGGTTTTATTTGCTTCTCTATTTTTGTTTGGGTAGTGAGATGTGGTATAATTGTTATAAGCACATTGTTTACCCTTAAAACCGGATAACAATTGAATTTGTTCGTAGTGCTAAGGATCCGTAAACTATTTTGATACTAAATAATAATATGGTAAACTCAATTGAAATGCAAGAAGAAATAAAGACCGTGTACTGAAATGAACGATAAGAAAAATGGTGGAATATTCGTGTGAATGGTGTCAATAGTCTCAGGCAACTAAAAAAGTAAATGTTAAGATCAGAGAATCCCCTTTCAATGGTGTACAAAGTATGCCTCTTATAGGCTAAAACTAGGGTTCTAAATAAGGTAAATAACTAATTACAAGATAAATCCCCTAAAATTCGGGATAGAATCCCCTCAAATCACGGCATAACGGCTATGACGGTTGTAACAATTAACTGTTGGCGAAATATCCAGTGAGTGGCGAGATATGCGGTTCGAGGCCGGTCCTCAATCTCTTAGTACTCCTTGGTCAATTATATCGATCGTTCTGTCCCGGTTACTCCGTCTGTCATACCCGACCTCTCAATCTCGGACCGGAAAAGTTCGACCTCGTACTGCCTCCGTCCCGACTCCCTCAGGTTATGCCCGACCCTATGTCACATGGTTGTAACCGACCTGATTTCATATAAATGTATGCGACCCAATACACACATATTTCTCTTATGGTTCTTGTCAAGAACAACACACATGGATGATAATTCGCCTAGGATTTCTACTAATTGAAGAAGAAAGAAAAGTTTATAAGACCATAATTAAATAAGTAATAAAGTAGATTACCTTAATAGACATATGGAGATGATTATCGCCTTAATTTCTTGTCTTTGTACATATAATTTATAGTTGTAATATTCTTATGAGGGGGATACATTTAGTTTAGCTTCACAACAGAAGTATTTATCAATATTATTAAGAGTTTTGTTATGTTAACATTCATTTTAATACACCACATTAGATTTTATTGTCAAAAACCTTGTCTGAAATATATGAAAATTTGAGTAATTTAATTCAAAGTTATAAAATATTAGATAATGTTCTACCATCGAAAACTTAAAATATTCAAATAAACACTTAGAAACTTAAAAAGGAAATTTACCACATTTCTAATGTCATGACCATATAAGTAAATAATTATTCTTTTTATTAATGCGAAAATCAATAAAGTCTTTAGATGTTAAATGAAACTTTTTGACACAAAAAGTTATTTTTTGATGGTTATAAAAAGACTTTTCGGAGAGCTAAAATTCTTTTGTACTGGGGATATTAAAGTAAAAACCTAAACATTTGGAAAGAAGATCTAAGACATTCCTATGTCGCTATATATGAAAATTATGAAATTGTGTATTATTAAAAAGGGATAATTTTTGAGACTCGGCTGTTGGTTTTATGATATTACGCTTATTTCTTTTATTTTGATTTCTTTGTAACAATTCATTTAATTATTTATTAATATAAAAAAACTACAAATTTAACTAATTTGTCCTTAATTTAATAAATGTTATAAACATTTTAATTGAAAAAATACTTTAAAATATTACAAAGACTACATACATATGCTAGCTCTCGTTTTAACGAGTTCAGCTACCCAACCAACACAGATTCGAGTATTGGGTAAACAATTATCTTTACTAAGGAGTATAATATGATATTTTTCGATACGAATTTAAATTTAATTAGACATCATACGGTACCGAACAACAGATGAAAATCAGAAAAATAAAGATTTCAGTGACCCCAAAAAGAAGAAAAAACTTTACCATTGGAAGCCATGGTTAGTGTAAAAATAAAGTATTCCTAAAGAACTACAAACCTTACATTTTTATTATATGTCTCATTAGTACCACTAGTTATAAATTTTAACAAAATCGAAACTGTTCATTTTCATATTTTAGAAAAATATCTAAGTAAAATAGAATTTGGTTCAGAAAATAGAAAACTCACATTCAGTGACGTCTTCGACAACTAGCTCTCTGCTCTGTCGTAATTTCTCTCTATACCAGCAACGAGAGTAGATTTGTAGCCGAAATATTTGCCCTATCACCAAAGCATTAAATTATATTGCCTTGACATTACTTGTTCTTGAAAGTAAGGGAACTGAAAATTTCTTTACTTGTCCTATCATTTGATCTAGATTTAGATAAACCGAGATTATGTTGAAATTCATACCACTTAAAAGAGTACAAATAGCGATTGAAGAGACATAGACGTAGAGTATATTTTTGTACTTCTTTCGTTCACTTTTACTTGTCTATTATACTGAATCAAAAAAAAGATAAAAAATTTTTTCCTATTTTACCCTTATCACTAACTACTTATTTTTTTCAAATCATTTTTCAACACTTCTGAAAGTATCATCATTATTATGGATAAAATTATAAAATACATACTTCATTTACTTTTTATTAAATGGAGTATAAAATAAAAAATGGGCAATTAAAAATGAACGAACTGAGTACAAAGGATAGCTATTGAGATACAATTTGCATTGAAGAGAATTTGGTTCATTTTATACTTTTAATTGCAATTCCTTAAATTCTCCATTTATTACTGGTTGCTTTTCGCGTATCAACCTTACATGGGTGTTTTAGTGGGTAAATTAAATTTATCATTTATTATTAGGTAAGTTTACTTTTTGATACAAAATTATTGTAGAAATTTTGTTTAAGAGAAGGGTAAAATTGTCACTTAGTTTTTAATGGACAATATGATAATTGAATTTTTGCTTTGGAATTTCTCGCTTATAATATAATATAGTATGATATTGAAGTATCTTTTAAAACCCTTCTTCCTCCTCTCTTCTCACCTCTCCTTTTATGTTTTTGGTAAAATTATGTAAGTCTACTTTGTCCCTCAGAAAATAATCTCTTTTGGTTGTGAAAAGAATGAACAAGTTAGGGTGCAAAATGTATAGACCGTTAAGAAGTATGCAACAAATTTAAAAGACATTGAGAAAGGAATACCTAAAATTGAGTTAGCATAAACTTGAACCTTCAACGTTACGAAGATTCATGACGCAATTCGTATTGATTCTTTAGGTGGTAATTATTATATTTTCACAAACTTACTTGATAATAGTATAATTAAAATATTATGATATTCATAAGATTTATTTGTAATTGACGGCTTCATGTTTTACAAAAAGAAGAATTCTTGGATGAAAATTTATTGTTAAAAATTTTATAATTAAAAAAAGTCATCTTTATTCTTCGTTCAATTTTATTCTCTATACTCTCCAACCATAACCATTACCAACTATGATGTAATTACATTCCAAAAGTTGATTGCTCCCTTTTAAAATTTTCAAGACTCACTTTCTCTAATTTTACACACATGGAAGGGCTAAATCTTCTTTTCTTAATGAGAATAAAATTGGATAATATGTTAAGATAATGTGCTTGAATGAACATTAACTATTGACCTCGGTACCTCCTTGTGCAATTTTACCATATTTTGATGATATGGTAAAATATACCATCAAACAAAATTATACCATCACTATCTGTCTATTAAACAACTCACTTTTGAAAACAAAAGATTTAACAGATATATTATATATGCTGAAAGTTAAAATTCAACACAACAAATAGTTCTTCTATGTGTTATGGTAAAAATTTTATTATATAATTTCAAGAGTATTAAATAAACAAATAATTCAACGCAAGATTTTGTTTTATGTTTCTATAATATCTTTACATTATCCTTCAATTCCATTCTTTTTATTTACTTTTGTATTTGGAGTATTGTTAAATTTCCAAAATAAGGTATTAAAAGAAAAGTGAGAAAAAATATAATCACTTCTACAATATTTAATTAAAGTTCAACACAACGTTCAGTTTTCTTTGTATTTCTATAGTTTCATAATTTTTTGATATTATATTAATTTCAAGATGCAAAATATGATCAATACCAAACAATCAAGGCAAAAACACACATAAATACATCATTTCTCAAAAATGAAAGGCAAAATGAAAAATTACTTACAAAAAAAAAAAAGGACAAAACGAAAGATAAAGGAGAAGAAACGAAAAGATGGAGAAGTCATTAATTCTCATGCCACTCTGATTAGACCATTTAATTTTTTAAATCTTTAATCAGGCTTTGTCATTCTAGGGAAATTTAAAAAAAAAAAAAAACTACTAGCAATATTACACAGAAAGAACGAAAATAAAATTGCCAAGCGCATCAATCATCATGGAAGAACAAAAGATCTAGTTGATGCTAACATATTTTGAGATTTTGTAGGAGAAAAATAAAAATATTCTCGCACTTGACCCACCAGGAGGAACCCATTGCCCCAATCACATATACCTCCATTCAAATTGTAGACTGAAATTAAGAAATCAACTACGTAAGACAACTTTAAATCCAAATGGTATACATAGATGTAACTTCTAAGTTGTAAATATTCGAATCGTGCTAAACTGTTCCACAAATTTAATAAAAATGGTTTCATACAAATACACGATCACAGATTGTGAGCCCAACTTTATGAGAGGGAAGCAAGAGAATATAATATATGCCTATGGATTATTGATTGCTTTGTCCGTACCATACTCTGATATAGTCCTGCAATGACATCCTTAAAATCCTTTTAGAATGTCATATATTACCATGAAAAAAGAAATTAGTTTCTTTTACACAAAAAGTTGAATATTTGTATTTTTAAGAAGTCGGTGCTCTTAATTTCATAGTATGTTTAGGTATTGATCTCAAAAGAATGTCGCCAAAATGAGCCAAATTTAAGCTTTCAATTAAGGATGGTAGAAGCAGCAAAAAAGTCTATTACTAAAGTAAGAATTATGTGGAGAGCTGCTGGTGTTCTTTCTTGTTTGGCATCAAGGTTGCTTGGAAAACCTAAAAAGACCACCTTGTCACTCTCCTTTTTTTCAGAGTGCTGCTGGTGTTCTTTCTTGTTTATATACCTTTAAACACCATAAACTCTCACGTCAAACGTTCCAATCCTTTCCTTTTCCTATTTAAAAAAGAGTCACCAGAATATGATCACTTCAGATTACAGAAGAAAAAGGTATAGTGCACGAAATGATATTTTAAAAATGTCAATTATTTTTCAATTCACAAAATCATTTTGGATAAGTAGACACCTGAATATAATCCTCAAAAAAGATGAGGCCTCCAACCATTTGATTAACAAAATGTATGCGGCAATCTTTGAAATTCACAAGTGGTATATCTAATCTTTATTACAGTACAGAGATATACTTACTGACTTCTGCTTAGACCAAAAGCACCTTGTGGTTACTACAAATTTATTCCAGAGATAAAGAAAAACATCTTAATGCTCATCTTAAATACCACGGGATTTCAAATTTGGCATCAAGCAAAAGTTTCTTCAAGAAAAAGTTTTTGCGACTAATAATAATGCCATCTAAGGTGTGCAAATGCTTAAGTAAACATTACGCAAGGTTTATCATTATCAATCAAGTTACTGATACCTTCAAATAGAAAAAATAAACCAGGTACATTTACCTTTTTCTTATTCATACTCTCTTTAGATATTATATCCTCTTTCACCCGTGATTTTTTATTTGCATCATACTTTATATAGTTAGATTTAAATACTTATCAAGTAATGTAACATTTTCATTGCAAAATTACTCAATATAGTGGCACGAAGAGTAAAGCTCAAAAGTATACGTCAATATTATATTTCAGTAAAATACGATTCAACATCAAAAGAAAATTTGGTACTCAAGAATAATATATAACAATATTTCAGGTCAACATCATAGAGTTTAATAGAAATTACATTTTAATGTTGATGTTTCTGTTACATGTGTGACTGTTTCATAATCTCTCTCAAGGCGTGATTTGTTTGAAGCATTCATGAATCTCTATTCCCATGGGGAAAAAATAGTTAAAATATTAAAAGTTAAATTTAATAGGAGAAAATATTGTCGAACATCTGTCATGATTTACCCACTTTTAATGAATTTTAACATCCAGTATAATTTTTATTGACAAGACAAATGTTAAACGTGAAATAACTCAATTAAATTAGTAAATGAGAACTGTTTATGATTGTAATGAGTGTTAACAGTTATAGGCAAGGTCAAAAGTTTGGGCCTTTTAACAATTCTAATGAATTTAATATTTCGAGCATCCAAACCTACTGCAACCTTGCCTAAGTAAATTTGAGACCACCTTATTAAACAGAACATGGCCAACACTTAAGGAGAAAACCAAATAGCAAGAAAGAGCATAATTAAAAGGAAAAACAAAACTATGAGAAGTCCAGCTATAACAATAAATCAGTCTAACCACAGAAAAACCTCTCCTTTGGAATAAGATGATTGAATTTTCAACTAAACCTCAAAAGATTGACCAATACTTCAATCAACTCTGCCCTGTTTGTATATGTCACGATCTCAAGTTCCCTCCATAAGATGTCGTGACGGCATCTAATCTCTAAAATTATGTAAGTCTAACACTTACTGAATTAAAGACAGAATTTAACCAAAACAACTACGAAGCATGAAACTGAAATTTCTATAGTAAAATTAATAATCCTAAGTGCAATACAATACCCAAAAATCGGTATTACAAGTCATAAGCTCTACTGAGTTTGCTAGAAAATCCCTAAATACAGTTGTTCGGAATAGAATTAAACATTACAAGTACAATATCAGAAGGTGACTCCGAGACCTACGAATGCGACGGCAGGTTTACCTTGAGTCTCCACAACAATGCTCGACCAGCTAGCTAATAATCAACAATATCAGAGGCACCTAGATCTGCACAAAAAATATGCAGAAGCATAGTGTGATTACACCACAGCAGTACCCAGTAAGTATCAAGACTAACCTCGGTGGAGTAGTGACGAGGAACAGTCAAGACACTCACTGGACTAAACAACCTGAACAAGTATAAATGTAGAATTAACAGGGAACAATATCAATATAAATCTAGGCATGGTGATAATAATAATACAATGTTTATAATAGGGACTAAAAACAACAGTTAGCAACGAGACACAACAGGTAATAACATTGTAGGGTAAGCTGACACAATTTAAATCCGGTGAAATAAAAGAAAGGAAAACAAGTGACAATTCAATAGGAACAACCGCTTTCACACCAGGTTTATCCTAGAATTTCCACGAGGTACCAAACCTCAAAATCACATATCACAATCCCAATTCATGAACCATAATCACTTGGCATCTTGTGCCCACATTACAATTAATAACAGCACGGACGACTCATGTGCCAAGGGAGTGACAATATCTACTATCCGCAGGGACCACTCACATGCCAACAATGATAATGACTTATGACTCTATGGACAATTCACGTGCCAACAAGATAACTCTCACACATAAGGCAAGTATACGGGAGTACATGTAAATAGTCAAAACATCAGGATTCATCTTCTTAGACGGATATAGGTGATTTATTTACGTGTATGCTTGTGCAAGTGTTCTACCACAATTCAAGTCAACAAGTAAGAGTAGAGACACGAAAGGCACATAAGAAACGATCATCACAAAATGTACAGTGTAATAAAGACGATAATGAAATTGAAACAACGAATAGTATAACAAGATTGGCTACACAGAACTAAGCAAATAGTGCAACACGAAGAAAAATGATTAATAGTATGCTAAGGAAACAGCTATCAAAGACAAGTATAAAAGAATGAGAAAATGTTAACAAGAGTCACTACTGCGGTACTGCCTCGTAGTCTCAAGTCACAAAATGAATCACAATCTTTCTTTATATCACCGCGGGAGTCTTTACATTTAATTTTGAAAATTATTTTTTCCCGAAATAGCATCCCGCGTTTTACCTCCCTTATCATACCGCATGGCTTTTAGTAGTTCCCGTACTAGCCACGCATATCAAGCCCACCTTATCTCACAGCATGTGTATCAACACCCGGACCTTACACCACCGCATGCGTATCAATATCACAACATATCACAAATCGCACCTCAAGTGCCCAAAGTCACAATTTGCCAGAGAAACCAACCAATAATAAAATTTCACAACAAGGAGCCCACGGCTCAACCACAACCTATAGCAGTAACAACAACAACAACAACAACAACAACAACAACAACAACAACAACAATAACATGAGAATATGGTAAGTAAATCATCACAAGAACTTCAAAACACAAAGAAACGGATGAACGAACTCACAAAGAAAGACACAATAGGGAATAATGGTCTCAACAAGGGAGAGATAATGTGTAACAATGATTCCACAAAAGTACAATTCGACAACAAGAGAGTTAGCATGAATCAATGACCCCAAATAAGAATACGTCAACAATGAAAAGGATAACAAACTTCAATTGAGGCCAAGCAATTATGGAAGAGATAATAGTAATTCTATTAAGGTTAAGCAAATTACGGAAGATATACTAATAACTTTAATTAAGATTAAGCAATTCGGAAAGGATACATGACAATAAAAGAGGCAACTTCAGTTAAGGCACATAAGAGTTTAATCGGCAATAAGAGTAGAACATGAAGCAATTAATTTCAAATAAGATACATAAGGGAGACTTTAGTAAATGGGGGATTTAACATGACAAAACAACTTCATATCGGATGAACATAAGAACCTAAGAGCCCTATACGATCAAATTTCCACAAATAAGCCCGAGCACGCACTCGTCACCTCGCGTACACGGCTTTCACATGACACAATTAGCACAAATGACTCAACTCATAAGGGGTAGTTCCCCCATACAAAGTTAGGCAAGATACTTAACTCAAAGAAGCTAGACCGATACTCTAAAATGACCTTCTCGGGTGAAATAACCTCCGGACGGCTCAAATCTAGTCAAAATAACTTTAGATCATATATAAAACTCATATGAAACAATTCTGGATAATAAAGTTTCGATCTTTAAATTAAACAAAAAAGTCAACCACTAGACCCGCACCTCGAAACCCGATAAAATTCAGAAAATCAGAACACCTATTCCGATACGAGTTTAATCATACCAAAATTATCAATTTTCGACATCAATTCATCCTTCAGATTATCATTTTACATTTTGAACATTTTTTATAAATTTTTCCCAAATTTCCAACTTAATTCACTACTCAAATGATGAAGATAACAATGAATTCACGAAATATAATAAGACTCGGGTAAAAAACACTTACCCCCAATGAATTGCTTGAAAAAGTCACGAAAAATCTCCCAAAGTCGAGGTCTACAATTCAAAATATGGTAAAAATGGCAAATCCTCGAATATAACCTCTCTGCCCAGCACTTTTCGCATTTGTGGACAATTATTTCGCACCTGCGATCTCGTGTTTGCAAGCAAAATCTCGCATCTGCGGCCCTCACTTAGAACCCTATTCTTCACACTTGCGAGCTGCCCATCGCATCTGCGATGCCAAACGCCAAATATACCGCAAAAACGGACTTCCAACCGGAGCCTCAAACTCGCATATGCGATGGCCTCACCGCAATGCGGCCACGCACCTGCGTTCTGTATTCCGTCGAAGCAAAACTCCTGCCCAGGCCCAACAACGCAGAAGCGACAACCACTTTGCAGAAGCGGCTCCACACTTGTGATCCAAAATGGGTAGGTGCGACACACCAGAAACAGACCTACCTTCATGACCAAAAATGATCCGAAACTCGTCCGAAACTCATTCGAGCCACACCCCATCCGAATATACCAACAAGTCCTATAACATAATAGGGACCTACTCGAGGCCTTAAATCACATCAAACAACGTCAAAACTATATACCCCACCATGAATCGGGGCTTATGAATTTCCAAATCTTCTAACTTCCAAAACTCGTGCTGAAACATAACAAATCAACTCGGAATGACGTCAAATTTGCATGCAAGTTCCAAATGACATAACGGAGCTAATCCGCCTCTCGGAATCACACTCCGACCCTGATATCACCAAAGTCAACTCCCGGTCAAACCTCTCAACCTTCTAAAACTTCAACTTTGAAATGCTTCAATTTATCCTACAGACCTCCAATTCCAAATCTGGACACACGCCAAAGAAAATCACCATTAAAATTGACTAACAATGAGGCCGAATATAAGGCTATAATCGCAGTTCTAGAGTTGGCCAAGAACCTTGGAGCAGAGATCGTCGAGGCCAAATGCGACTCCCTCCTTGTTGTCAACCAAGTGAATGGAACGTTCGAAATCAGGGAAGGGCGTATGCAAAGGTATGTGGATAAACTTCAAGTCATGTTACACAGGTTTAAGGAGTGGACCCTACAGCACATACCTCGCGAACAAAACAGCGAAGCCGATGCTCTCGCCAATTTAGGCTCGTCGGTCGAAGACGAAGAAGTTGACTCCGAAAAAGTCGTGCAATTGTTAAGGTCGGTAGTGGAGGAAGGTCATGCCGAGGTCAACTCAACGAGCTTGACTTGGGATTAGAGGAATAAGTACATAGAATATCTCAGCTCTGGTAAACTGCTGTCCGATCCCAAAGAATCGAGAGCGCTTCGCACGAAGGCGGCCCGTTTTTGTCTGGCCGATAATGGAACCTTGTACAGAAGGACCTTCGAAGGACCTCTAGCTATATGTCTCGGACCGGGAGAAACTGAATATATT